>OZ008339.1:26236947-26322249 GCA_963931975.1 Cataclysta lemnata | reverse complement strand
CCCCCGTTTTCTTATTTCCCTAGAGGAGGGAAGTCTTGTTTAACATACCTATAGCTTTTTTGTTCAGGTAATTTTGCGATAGTAATTAATCATTACCACAGCACAGGTATGGTAAGTAGGATAAACAGTAGGTAGGTACTGTTAAACTAGTAGTTCCTTACCGGTAATGATCTAAATGCTTAGATCGTTTAAGAAAACTACTTTCCACCTGCCTACCTATTAGGTATGTAGATTTTAACCTATCTTGTATCATATTGATTCCATGATCCAAAAGGTAGGTTAGATAGAAACAAATAGGTCAAATAGGACCTTATGTCTAAAATAACAACCCAATCATATGTTCTGATTTGAAAAAATTCATTTTGTAAAAGTTTTTTTTTTAAATAGGGATAACCCTAGTTAGGTTACTTAGTAAAATCAGTTCTTTTTATAATTTCGAATACTCCTATCCTATACGTACCTACCTAATTAGTATGTAGGAACTTTTTGGATTAGGTATGATTCTTTTTGCTTGCCATTTATCTTAGCTATATGAAAAATCATTACATAAACTCCATACAGTACCTACTACTACATACCTTAACCAATAGATAGTATCGGTTCTTGCAAGTTATAAATGGAGGCTTATTCCTTTTCCAGTTTGTATAGATACGTAGATGCTTATTCTCACGACAATAAAACCCAGAATCCGGTGTCTGGCACCATCGTTTCCTTTTAAGTCTGCTAGCCGCAACGTACCTACGTATCTAACATTCCATAGGCAAAACCAAGTTGGGCCAGTCTATTTCGGCGCTCGATTGATGGCCGCGGCGCGCGTGATGGATGGCTGGGCACGCGAAGATTTACGCGCGCACCGGCTCCTGCTGACTGCTGAGTCCCTGGTACCCGAGGAGGAATTACACACAAATAAACACAGGGAATGTCTGTCTCCTTTTAGATCTGTGCTCCAGATAATTGGTTTGATTCCCCGTTGGAGCATTAACGAGTTTCTTTGTGTCACTGTTGGGTGTTGTGTTCATAATTCATTTATGGCATATAAATAGTATGGCACCTGCAGAAAGACATCTTCTTAACATGTGTCGTATTTGACGGTCAGAGCATGGAATATTTTAATAATAAAAACTGTAGATACATATACATATAGGTAGGTATTCCTAACAATTTCATTCCGGTTCGTAGCGCGTAGAGCTTGCTACGGTATCGAGTTTCCCTCGGGAGATGCCTGCCGTGGAGAAATCCTTTCAGGGAGTGCTCGAAAGCAAGGCTCCTTAAAGGGGATCAACGAGTTTGTTTGCCTTTTCCAAAAATGCCGGTAAACGTAATGGCTCTAGACTAGTCTAGAGAGCAACAGACTACGTTATTAAAAAATAAGGTTAAGTAACTATAAAAAGGTCCGCTAAACATTGCAATGTTCATTCGATATCATTAGGTATTTCCGTAACGCCATCGTCTGGTTAGGTAGGTTAATTATTAATCTATCTAATTATCTGTTGTCTAATATTAATTAAAGTTTTAAATATAAATAGTCCTTAAATTTTGTAAGAGTAGTTACGTAACGTTAGTAGTTTGGTGTAGCTTCCAATTTCTTCTAACCTTAGGGATAAAGTTAATATTGGATTACGCTTTAGGTTACGCTCTACCTGTAAACTATCTGCGTCGTATAGAGAGCGTGGTTCAGTTTTCAAAATGTTTATGCTCACATTCGTTATTAATATTTACGACCCCTCCGTGAGTGGTATTCGAAAAGGTGGCAAGAACCGCCACAGAAGTAAATTTGAAATTATAAAGTAAACGAATAACAAATTTCAAACCCCCTTTTTTCATTTTTCATTTCTATGGGTAGGTATCTCTAGTCGGTTTCGTGGTGCAGTGCTATCGATAATTTTACGTAACGATGGGGATGCGTTGTTACGCGATGTTGCGTATCCCCATCGGAAGGTTTATGGTGTTCCGTTTTAGCGGGCGATTTCCCTAAAGTCCTGAAATCTTATTAATAGGATTTATACTCCAGGCCGGATAGCATGACCACCGAAACACGATAGGCATCCCTACCCATTATACCTATCGCTTTGAACTGAAAGCAATCCATGTATTTTTGACAGGGTAGCCATTATTTATATATATTTAGCAACATAGAAAAATTGTAAAAGATTTCGATGTTTCTTTAAAGAAAGGATAAGAAAGATAGGTACCTATATACCTACCTACTTATTTTAAAATATATGCAAGAAAATAAGTCAGATTAGCGACTTTTCAAAAAAATAATACCTACTGTAACTTTTACAATTATTTTTAATGTTATTTATCCTGAAAAGATTGACGACATTGTTTACATTTTGTGTTATTATTTGATTGTTATTTGAACATTGCATAAATGTGAAAAAAATATTTCAAAAAAAAATGCCAAAAAAATTTCGAAAAATTATTCAATACAGTGGCCTTTTCGGACCTCTCACATTTTGTGTCTTTCGCTATAATGGCTGGGGTTTCTCCTTATTAAGTTGTTAAAAATGTATAAATTTATTCACTTACATTCGATGTTCAGTATTCGGTAAATAGTTGATATAAAACATCTTGTGTAAAATTGGCTATGAATTGGTAGGAATATCAGGTCTAGGTAGGTAATATCAGAAAACAATTTTCTTCCGCATGCTGTCGAATTACAGCTACCTATTGTTATCGATGCCGTGACGTGTTTCGCACAAAACGCTTTCCGGCCCGCGGTATCTACCATCGGGCAGTGGTTACCGTAAAGTTTCCCGAAAAATCGCTCCCTGTCATATGGCCCCGTATTTTTTATGGCGGTTGCGCGCGCTGCCGACAAGATGGCTGCCGGGAAGCGCCGCCCCTTCCGCCGGACGTCCGACACCCGCCCTGCGACTTTCCTCTTCTCATTTCGAATGGTTTGAATTTTGCATTCGTTTCGGGGATGTTGTCGTTTTTGGACTTACAGACAGACATACATACATTTAGGTATAGGTACACCTATAGGTACGTTCGTTTCTTTTTTTTCTTATTATGTTCACAAATGGAATGTTTTATTCACCAATTTAAATACTTTTCGTTAAATTATAATTTGATAGTTACTGTACTGTGGTTCTTGATAATGTTCATTCTTGTTTAAATGTTAAGTTAGGCTTAGGGGAAGGAGGACCAAAGCGGGTATATTTTCTAAAACTTATTTGCCCAGCTAGGTACCTACCTAGGTACCTAGCTGGGCAATACCTCTAGGGAGATAGAGGAATATAAGCATTTTTAACATGGGCTTATAGACGAAAGATTTAGGCAGTTTCTCCGCTTTGGGCTGCTCCCCAATTTTTTTTCTGATAATTACCTACGTATTTAATTTTTTGAACCGTAGGTAAGTTACGGTAACTTAATTATTTACACATATTTAAATCACGTCTATTCATCCCCGACGGGGAAGGCAGAAGTGAAATAACACCCTCATTTCGCCATCGCCATTCATCCCGCACGTACCTACCTATCAACCTAGTTCTCAATACATTACTACGTCGTATTACAAGAACGCTGCTGCCCATTCCTCGTCAGTTTAACACTTAGTCGTCTTGTACGACAACCGCTGGTGAAGATAGGAGGATTGTGAAGTGCCGATAGGTGGTACGTGGTGCGAGTAATGCCTACATTTATTTTTTCAATAGGTACTTGTCTCGAGCGATAGATAAAGTTTGCACTGCCTTAAAACTTTACAAAATGTCTTTTTAGATTCAGCACATCCTAATCTAAGTCTGTACGTTTTTCTTTTTAATTAATTCAGTTTAGTTAAAATAAAAAAATATAGGTAATAGTATATATCTACCTAATGCTCGAGGAAGTTTTAATGCCAAAAAAAAATATATTTTGATGCTACTTAACAACTTTTATCGTAAGCAATATGTCGTAAAAATAAAAACGTACGAACCTAGTTTTATATTATATTTACAACATATCCAAACATAATTACAAACATAATTACAGCTTCACAATCCTCTTAAGTTGTGACAATTTTATTGTGCTCTGCAACACGGCTTACTTTTTATATAAGGTTTCTAGTACCTTTAATACCTACCTGTTATTATTTATAATTGGTATAGTATCAGGTAAAGTTTTACTGCTTATTCTTGCTAATAACTATTGCAATTGTTGTCAGGTGTATTCAAGTTGATTTCCTAATATTTTATCTTTTTCCTACTACTATTTGTTTTCCTAACTGCTATAGGTATCTATGAGGAAGCTGTTATCCTTAAATCTTAGACGTCTCAAAATGTAAAAACCACGTAGATATTAATTTTCTGAAACAAATTAAAAAACTATATATTTAATCCGGTATATTCTTCACGGCGACAGCAATTTATGTTACGCGTTGTGGTTTCGTCAAGTGTGTTACGAATTGCGAAAATCATTTCAATAAACTTTCCCCGTGTTAAATCGTCCCACGTTTTTTTATATTTAATGACGAAGCTTGTACTATTAAACATTGAATCATGTTATAATGTTGCTATTTTATTATGTCCACGTCTCATGTGTAGAGCGCGAACATTGCTATCATAATGACAGTCAAACCTAACGTCAACATACACAAATTTTCACAAATCCAATTCGTTCACATCAGAGACCGCTCTGCGATTTTTGTGTTTTTCACCAGATAAATTTAATGACTTTTGCAAATCTTAGCTCTTGCGGCAGAATAATCTAACTAAACATTCCGATCACACACTGTAGACATTCTGTTCCCGTAACATATTTAAATAAATCTTCTTTTTATCGCTAAAATCACACTTCGTGAACTGCCTAATTTTTCCGAGTCCGCGGACGAATATTTTGCACAGTCTATTGCTGCCATGTGTGCGGTCGCCACAACCTATATGATGAATTTACGTCTGTTCTAATGATCGCCGACGGACGTCATTAGTGCGTCCAAACGAAATTAATTCACTGTTTGCTAACGATATCGCTACGACTACATCGGTCCTTTATAACGACGGCGGGGCAGCCAGCGCGGTGACGTACCAGAGATGTAAAACGAACAAGACGATTGTTATTTATGGGCAACTGAATTCGCTCTCGTGTTGGTGTATGAACGATGGGCGCCGACAGACATCTGTCTTCCCCCACCGTGGCGGTGGCACTGACGTGCGTTGCCACCCCTCCTCGCTTCAAATGGAGGGGGGAAGCTCCGCCCCGTTCATGAAATCGCTTACCCAAAGTACGGCGTAACTTGGAACGCGGTAACCGACAATATTGTGCTTTACGCCGTTCTCTTTGGAGTTCAATTTAAATCGGTGACGCAGTCTCGTAGTAGGGTTGTACAGAGCAAGTTTTAATTGTCGTTTTTGTCCAGATATTTCTAGAGGTAATTGGGTTCAGGACGTGGCACCGCGAGCGATGCCGATTGAGACGTCCGCGTCTCTTGTAATTATTATAAAGATCAGTGATAAGATCCGGCCCGCTTTGTTCTGCGTTTTCTTGTGGTGTCATTAGCGGAGTATTCGTATGTAAACGATATGCTGCCCGATAGGAATAATATAAGCAATTCTTAATGTGGAAAGCGGGCCAATTCTGTCGTGACATTTTTATTAAAACAGTTACTTACACTAAGTACCTACCTATTGCTATTCCCCGTAGTTGTATCAAAATGTCACAATCAGTGACAGTTGGTGTTGTTTCTACGATGCTTCGTAGAAAAACATTTGACCGGAAATTATTTTTTGTGCTTTTACATTTTAAATAGGTACCCAACCTACCTACCTAATATACTACAAAATAACCCAGTAAAATGTCTCATTGAGAACTGCACTTGACTAATACAGGGTAGCGTTACACATAGGTGCACAGTAGGTATAGGAAGTCGGTAAATTAATCGATATACATACATACATACATAATTCACGGCAATATCCCCGAAGGGGTAGGCAGAGGTGAACTAGCACCCACGTTTCGCCAATTATGTTAGGTCCCATGTAATAGGTGGCGAGCCTATTTATCGATATGTAGGTATAAATTACTGCAGAGCAGCAACAGCAGCGATTTATGTTAATAAATGATTAGGAATAATATACGTGGACGTGATTTATGTATAATGTAACTCATATTTTTGTATTAATTGACTATAGTCTTAAATTATTTTTATTCCTGAGCTGTCTTAAACACGGGTCTCTTCATAGATCGGATCGAATTGGTCTTAAACCCAGAGCAATAAGACCTCTCAGAGGTGGCTATAACTCGATAATACTTTAAATGACTATATCTACTAATAGAAACATAATTAGTAACTTGTCGTCATACAAGTGGAACACCTATCGAGTATACGTAGTATCCATTCACATAAATGTTGACCATTTGCAGCTTTCAACCACTTAGCTGTTTGCTAGTTTACGTGTCGCGTTTAATGTCTCAGCGTGACAGGATACATTAACCACACGTAATGTAGATGTCGTTTACACGAACAAATAATTAGTTCCTTAGACATTGTTGCAATTGTTACTTTTACTAGGTATACCTAGTTAAGTAACCGTGAAGATTCATGAACTTAGGTACTGCGAGCAGCTAACTTTTTGCCTTGTCGGTTTATCTAAACAGTTTAATCTATCTCGTTTGATCCTCGACCTGTTACCTGTTTGAAGTGAAGTTCAAAATAGCTTGAGACACTTTGACAGTTTGTGATAACCTCATGTAGAACCCTTGGGAAGTTAAACAGTCTTTAAGTTTAATATCAACTTTTATAACATACATACATACATACATAAATCACGCCTATATCCCCGAAGGGGTAGGCAGAGGTGAACTAGCACCCACGTCTCGCCAGTTATGTTAGGTCCCATGTAATAGGTGGCGAGCCTATTGCCATTTATCGGGCACAAAAGTCGCAGTAGGTACATAGCTAGATGGTATAAGAGGAACGCTGCTGCCCATTCCTCATCACTGATTTATCCTTAGTCGCCTTGTACGACACCCACGGGAGAGATTTGGGGTGGTGACTATTCTACTCTGCCGTCACCACACGGCACACTTTTATAAACAGTAGATAAATAGATATGGGATTATGGGTGTTACACCCTTCACCTAAAACTTATATGAAACTGTTTTATCTATATTCAATCAATAGTTATAATTCAGTTATGCAAAGCAAATCTAAGAGACAGGTATTCACTAAGAAACCTTTGAAATGAAGTAAATAGGTGACCTATTCACAAAAGACTGATTTGTAGGTAGTATAAATATTGGGCAAAGAGGTCGAAACTCAACAGTGAATTCCCTATTCTCTATCCTGAGGGCGCGGAGAGGATCAAAGCCCACTTTTCTTTTCACACCGAGCGCTCGGAGATTTTCGCACGCTTCCCACTAAACGCCTTAGGTATGCTCTCAATCATACTGAATAACAAAAAAAGTGAAACTTATTACAATTATTAAAATTTCCTATTAAAATCTACTCTCCTCTCCGAGCCGGTTTGTATGAACGGACACTTCGTAATCATTAAATGTTAACGGCAGCCTTTACAACCTCTGTGTTCGTCTCGACGCCTGTCCAACTACACAATCAAAGTATCGTGTTAACGGTCCCTTATCAGAAATTACCATTTACCTTTATCTGCGTTTGGCGCGTGTCGTAGATAGGCCGCGGTTTACGGCGGCGCGGCCTTATCTGCCGCCCTACTGATGAATGAATAATGAATGACCTGATTGATCCGACAACTGGTTGGTGGGAATCTTCTTGTTTACTCCGCGCTTAATAGCCTTTAAGATGTAGTAAGCAATTGCTTAGGCTACAAAGTCGTCAAGGAAGCTTAGTACGCCTGTAGATCCACAATATTAGGTGCCTAAATTGTTCTTAATCCCCTTAAAGCCAACGGATTATGAAAATATTCTGACCAACTTTTCTTTAAAAAAAATTTCTTACATTTAAATGCATGATGTTCAATATTCGCTACAAGCAGTTTACTTGTTATGTACTCTACAAGCACTTACCTAAGACGCTAATTCGACATTTATGTTAAATTTTTAGTGTATCACACAATTAGATATCATTGCTTACTTGTAGGTCATACGAAGTAATTACAATGCCTACTTACAATATTTAACTACCTACTGAGCTAACAGCATTCAAACCCGTCACATTGATTTTGTATCCAAACCAAAGAATTTTTAAACCAATTAACTACCTACTACAGGTTCGTATATAATTCAAAGTAAACTATTTATATTCCGTTTCTCGATAAACTTTCTCCGTCGCCGTTTAAAGAAATTCCCGGTAGTACCATTGAGCGCTGTGTTGACTTGTGTCATATTGTCCTAATTGAAAATGTCAGGACATCATAAACTCGGTGATTCGCCAATTAGGAGTGAGTTTTGAGCGCACGCGCGTGAAATCAATATCACGTGCGCGCGCGCATCTGTTTAAGTTTAGGCGCCGCCGACGCCGCTTCCGGATCACTCTTTAATTGGTACTACACTGCGAAAGTTGACTTAAAAATGAATGATGTTTTAGTTTTAGTTTTGTTGACTGTTGCATTCGGTTGTTGATTTAGACTTATGTTATTATCGGACCGAAAATGTGCGAACATCACAGCGAACGATGCTATCGTCGGTCTATAGAACTCTATTGGTATTTTAATTTATTAAAATATCAGATTTAAACTAAACAACACGTTAGTATACCATGATGATGACTACATTTACATCCCTTTGTCGCTTCTTGAATATTAAAGAGACACAATTCAAAATTGCTTTTCTTTCAAAAGTAAGTCTTAATTTTGAGTAGGTACACATTATTTCGTAATAAAAACACCTAGTTAGGTTAGGAGTACCTACCCAAAGCCGACGAGCATGCATGAAGACAAATGAGATTGGATGAAGCTAAAGAAGTATGCACACTTCTTTCTTTACACTTGCCTTACATTACTTACCTTACATGTAAGGATCGTAACAAGTTGGTAAGAAGCGATCTCTGCCTACCCCTGTGAGAGAAAAGCGTGGTAGGTATATGTATGTATTTTTTATTACCTATGACGTTTTCTTATCAAATTACCGATATAATATATGTGGCTGTCTATCCAGCTCGGCATGTTTTTCTTTTTCGCTCTTTTGCTACACGGTGGGCCGACCAGTTCAACCTCTCCAGAGCCCGGTAACTCACCGCGGTGCGCAGGAGTCGACGCGCGTTTGTAAATCTTGCGCAGTGCGACGCATTTACGGCGCCCTTCGCCATTCCGAGACAGAAATGTTTCATTAAATGAATCTTGTTCTTACTCTCTGGTTTGTTGAGCTCGTGGGAGACGGCTCGCTGGGTTTGTAATTAAGGATGTGAAAGTCCTCCGTGCTGGCTTGGGAGCGGAAAAATAATATAGAATGTGTCAGCCCCGAATCACTCCAGGGGTGTCGTTACAGTCGACTAAGGGAGATTGCCTGGTTTACAGCTTGGGGCATCCGAATGGTAGAAGGAAAATCGCTACCCATATTATCAGTGAAAAAAAAACCATAAAATTTTATGTTTTGGTTATAAAAGTAATGGATTTGTTAACTTTTGGTATTGTTTTAATTTTACATTTACGAATCCAATTCACTAGAGTGAATATCATTTTCTTTTTCATTACATGAAATAGATAAAAAAATCCAAAGAGCATAGTAGAAGAGTAGTTTGATTTATTACGTTGGTAGTTAGATATAAATTTAGTACAGAGATGCAATCGAGCACGATCCATGTAATGTAACACTGTGAAATGTATAAATGGCTAACATTATTATGTTAATGGTTTGACGATTAGTTATTACCTACTCCGATAATTAATGCAACACAACTTTATTACAGTTTGGGACGCCTAAATCTTCCCGTATCCGGTGATCAAGCGATGCATCATCTTGTTCCTCATCATTATTTTAGGTCCAGAAGTAGAGTACTTCATGTTTTAAGAGCACGTTATAATCTATTATAAATATTTATAAATGGTTTAAATGTTTCGGTAACATATAACAGGCACACAAGTTGATATGATATCAAAGATCTGTAGGAACCCATTGGACCTCAAAATTCAACCCAAAAAGTGCCCATTGGACTCCATTTAGAACGACCTTCGACCTTCCGAAAATGTTATACTTAATCAAGTATGATTTTCAATGATATATCTAGGTACTTATATTCTATGTAAACATCAACTATTTTTGTAATTGAATGGCATGAAATAAAATCACGTCTAAATATCAAATTAATATAAATATTATGTTTACTTTTTATTTGTTATCTACTATTAAACGGTTGTAAATAAAAAGTATACAAAGTAAAAAAAATGCTCGCATATCTAAGATGCCATTTGCGCGCGATGGACAGAGATTTATACTTGTATATGATAGAGGGAGAAAAACGGGAGCGTCGTGTGTAAAAAGAGCTTAATCCAGGAATAGCCTGTGAAGCGGAGAGACCGATGACACCGAATTTATTAACCATTCGGGATGAGTAACTGCGGGACGGGGCGGCCGGTACCACTGGCTCGCACCACGCTAGAAAAATCATAATGAAAGTTATCAAAAATACAGTTACTTTCCTTTGTTTCTAAATACCTAATTCATATTTGCTGATGTTATATCTCCGCGAGAGATACTATCGCGGAGAGCCTCACAGGGCGCCCGAGTTGGAGCTTTAATTAAAGCTTTATTTTATTTTATTTTTATTTAGGAATTCAACAGCTTATTTTTATAAACATCTCTAGTACATACATAGCTACCACACATCATTTTGGCAAGATTATAACTATGTCATGTATACAAAAATTTTGTGTCACGGACTTCACCTAACCAAAAATGAACCAAAATGCTGTTAGCATAACAGTATAAGACACCTAAGCCAATAACAGAATTCCACGACTTACGTTATTATTTGAGTAATTGAGTAGCTACTTTCCATAGAAGCTGCAATCGAGAACCCGTAGTAATTAAGGAGCAGCGCGCGCGCAGGAGAACGCGAGCGCGGACGACACGGGCTGATGTATTGGTTTTTAATTAGGACTTCCCTTTGAGGGCGCCGCAGGCAAGAACACGCATTTGGAACTGGCGCGTGTGCTTTACCGTCTTTATGCGCATTATTTTGGAATTAAGGCGTTAAACCTCGCTCGCATGTAGGTAGGTGTAGGTACAGTGAAAAACAATTTATTCTGTTGATACGATTTCTAGTGGTGCTGTTTTGACGAACTCGCTTTGGTTGGCGATGGTAGAACTTTTTTCAAGTCCGCCTTTCAAGGCTACCAGCATTTTATCAAAATCTGTCCTCTTAATAATATTGTTAACACCATTATTGTGTTCCTGCAATCTATGTAAGATAGCTAGCACCTCTGTGGTTGAGGATTCCAGGTGAATCTCGATTCCATTTTCTGCCCTTGACTCCTGACCTCTATCGGCTCAATATTTTTATGATATTTTATTGGTAAAGATAGTTTTTAAAGTTATTGTAGTTTTAAGCATAGGCAATAGGCTCGCCACCTATTATTACATGGATCCTAACATAATTGGCGAAACATGGGTGCTAGTTCACCTCTGCCTACCCTTTCGGGGATATAGGTGTGATTTATGTATGTATGTAACTACTGATGTTAACTGAAACTTTATTGTTTACATTATACTTATGTTCGTAGCGAATGATTATACCAATTTAAGTGTTCGTTGGAAGACAACATTAAATGTCCCATGAAAACAAATAACGTTATACCACAAAAACATTTCCGTCCCGGCTCACACAGTTTTTTTTCCGTGAGCCAGAAGTTGCGCAGGAGTGTAATGGGCACACTTGTCACCGGCGCGGCTTATTTACGGCGCCGATAAAGATCGCGGATCAAGGTTCGATGATCGGCCCGAACGGGCATCAAACTGGGGGTTTCTATAAAATTTGTTGTTTTTTTTGCGTGTCGCGTTTAACGAGATGGGAGATAAGTAGTCAGCCTTTAATTAAGTGGAATTCTCTGGAGGAATTGTATTGAATGTCGTGATGACCTTCGACGTTTAAAAAAAAATATTATGTAGTATGATATAGCAGCGACATAACATCCCATCATACAGGTAACGATGTACTTAAGAGACGCAATCCCCATAAGTGTATGGATTAAGAGCATGGGTAGTCCATAGTATATTTCATAGGAACAGTCAGGGTATGATCCATCCATCAGTCAGTAACAACGCAAGTAACCTTACCCTAGATTCTTGCCATGTAATTGATACCACCAGGGTAGCATAATCTTGGATGTTCTTCACTGTCCACAATAACATTTCAAGTCTTCTTTTTCTGATACCTACCCTGTTCCTAAGTTACTTGCAATTATGTGCTGTATCAGGCAGGTAGGATATCTGGTGAGGTCCAATGGCTCAGGGCATTCTTCTAGAATCTTTTCAAACAGAAGCGCTGGAGCTGCATATTTTTAGAAAAATTACTTGTCTTCTATGGAAGAATGCTGAGCAATATTTAATAATAGGACAATCACGCTTTTTCGCGTACCTATTGTCGTACAAAGAAATCTCTCGCCGCATCGCTACCTAAACGTGGTTTCCCCCAATCAATTACCTACGCTTCGTTTGGACTACAATCGCCAAGATAAATCACATCTGCAACACGTGTTCAGTTCTCAAAACAGTGCGCGTCTCCTCCCGCTAGATGCCGTGACTGGAGCCCATTAGGGCACACTGCGTCACTATGAATGAATATAGTTTATGGCACTTAAACACCCCTTCGCTGTTTGGTGGCCTATTTTACTATAATAGTTTCACTGGTGTTGCGAATGGTTAAGTGCATGTATTGTGATTTTTTTCTCTACCATGCTGGCCTGGGGGCGAATAGCCCCATAGAAAAGGCCAGCCCCGACTCATCCCACGGGTGTCGTAAAAGTCTACTAAGGCAGATTGCCCGGTGTAGACCAATAAGCACCTTGGGGCATCCGAATGGTGGAGGGCAAACTACCAACAACAGCAACAGAGGGTTTGTGTCAGGCAGGCCGCCGGCTGTAAAACCTAAGCCAAAACTTTGAGCGGTATGGATTGGAATGTTGTTATATTCCAATCATTCTCTCTGTTCATCGGTCTCTCGGCATGGTCCATTCTGTTTCTTTTCTATACATTCATTCATCACTAGCACCTTCCCGTGGTGTGATGGATGATATAAATCAAAAGGTGTGGATGGATTGATGATGTCTGGTCGAAATAATGGAAGAGTATACTGCGCCGACCCCAGATAGACTGGGAACAGGAAAGAAAGAAAGAAGATTTTTTTCTCTCGCACTTATTTTCCAGCCTATGTTCATGTATAAATGCGCAGCTATGACATTGAAGGTAGAGTAACATGCCCAGTGTCTGGCCTTTTAAGCCGTTAGGTGACTTGATTCACCCATAACTACGCGTTTCAAAGGAATCTGTTTATAAGTATTTCTTCATAGTGTCATCAACATAGTACAAAATAGATTTAACACGTCTTTGTAACACTTAAGCTTGCAAAGAATATTTAAAAAATAAAATTTCGGAGAAGTGTCGTTATTCCAGTGTTGTAAATTTTACACCAGATACAATCCCACAAATCTCTAATCATATAACCCGAAATTTAGATTTGAACGCGAGACCTCTCGGCGAGTAACCACCGCATCTGACTCAACTCAATCATACCTACCGTCATATTATTTAGAGCATCACTGTTCTGTCAATCATTAATTTTACGAGTGGTGCGCAGGGTAAGGAATGTTTAAGCGATATTGCCTCAATCAGAAAGAGTGCCCTATTGGTAGAGTAACATTATTCTGATAAAGTGTGCATTTGGGAATATAAACTTCCACCTGCTCTCTCATAGGAGAAGGGAATGTATTGATTCAATATTAAGAATGAGAATCGAATGTCATGTAATATCCTGTGTGTGTCTCTGCGTATACCTATGCTAAGCGTTGTTCATGAATTCAGGCATCACATGACCGAAAATCTATTTCCAAATTTCGGAATAATGTCCCATTTGCACTCCTCTGTTATTAGCCCATTACAGTATTGGTAAGAGGTTAGCGAAACAATAATAAAGATTATATATGTACTGACTGATTCTGCCCGTTAAAAATTCGTTTGACCGGTAAAGGATTTCGACTGTAACATCGTCCTCATCACCAGCCTTTAATGTAATGGAAGAATATAGGCCAATAGGACCAATGAGGAGCTCGATATTGAATTGGCATGCTCGGTCTGCTATTGCGTAAACTGTTCAATGTTCCCTAAACGTCCGTTCATTGGATGGGTGACCAAAAATTTATTACATTAGGTTCCTCCGTGCTTCGAAAGGCACGTTAAGCCGTTTTTCCGGCTGCATTTGCAGTCGATAATACCCACCAATCCGCACTGGGCCAGCGTGGTTGATTATTTTGACTGTGTGACCAATCATCAATATTATTCATTACCGTTCACCCCCGTGCCTGCCTTATCTATATCGATAGCACCACACCCAGCCTGGCCTATCTCGTCCGTGCAGCTACTTTCAGCATTGTTTCTGTACAAATATTGTCGCGTGTTGATATGATGTTAGGGGCGTGTGAAACGTGACGTATTCGCACCGTTTGCGATTTGTGGTATTAGCCCGATAATTTTTGTGTTCGTCTTTACTCATAATATCTATTGTGATTTATTCATGAGGTATGTATAAACATATTGGGTTCTCTAAAATTATCCAATTCCGGAATACTTGCATTTCTCCCTATATTCTTCCATCCATAGGGAATGCATGTGCCCCAACAGTGGGGGTGTTAATGGGCTGGTGGTGATGATGAATTATAAAATTTTTATTGCCAAAACACTTTAACACGCAGTACCTACAATTCTTGTGAGATCCACACTAGGAAAGTCTGTTTCGCGGATCTCAATAAGATATAAAAAACGGCTCTAATTACCTATTTGGTTTTGTTTCAATATTAAGAGGTGTCCTATACTAGTCGTAGGTACGTGTGTTATTGTTGTTGTATTCGCCGACGATGATCCAAAGGGGAGCCTCGGACGAAGGGTGCGTTAACAAATTGGTACACAATTGAAGCAGACGTTTAGCCCCAACAGAACTAATGCTGCTCTGTTTGAGGCTGAATATTAACCCTTATACCGCTCTATTGATACAGGAGTAGAGTTTATTTTTGTACCACCAGAGCCCGCTCTGAACTTGGTTCATCAATGCCGAGATTGCTTTTTAGAGTACTTTATGATGGCGTCTGTTTATTTGTTTACATGCATACTGTTTTGTTTTAATGAACAATGTACCGCGTGTTTGACTAATAAACAGAAAACTATAATAAATACGTATAGAGAAAAGCCATCAGAATGAATCGGCTGTTATTCTCATCAATAACGTTTACCCAAAGGTTTGGTCAAACAATTATAACTGTCTGTAATTTATAACTGTGCTAACTTTGATTATTTATGTATCATTTTTTTTATTGTAATTTTAAATGTAATAATTATTGTATCGTTCCCACAGAATAATATAATAAAAAAATTAAACGGCTGGCTGTAAAACCTATAAACTTCTTTTTCTTTGTAAAACCTAAGTCTAAACCTCGGGCAGTATGTATTAGAATGTTCTCATTCCGAACACACTCTTCGTTCATGGCCTCTTGACATGAAAAATATTGTAAAAAAACAATATTTTTCTATACATTCATTCAACATTCTCCGAATTGTATTACTGCCTCTCTTAAGATGATGATGATGACGAATTCCGTGTGGAGATGGGATGCGGTTGATCATCAATCAACCTCTTCCGAGACCCGTGAGTAATTATTAAAAAGTTAGCATTTTGTGTTCTGTTAAGACTTACTTGACCTCTTGAGCTAGACAAACGATGTAGCAGCATCCATTAATTCTCGCACTGAGATGCTCCGAGCCGCTCGATCTATAAATCAGACGCGTTTAATTGATAAATAGTTTTGCATTGCGGTGTCTAGCGCTGAATTGTCTCCGTATAAATTATTCATAATCGTATTACATTTGAATTTATCATTGCATCTGCATCTGCAAGTTGACAGAGAAAATGCCTTTTATTTCCTCTGTCAATGAAAATGAATGTTGACGGATGTAGAGGAAGAGGAGAGAAAAGGCACGGATATATAGCGTGAGAAATGTAAATAGAGTAAATGGGGAGATAATAGTCAACATAGTAAATTAATGAAAAAACCTATGTATATGACACCAACATTAGCCCTTACCAGGATTTGAACCTAAGATCTTGACATACAACTCTACTATAGAGAACCCCTTTAATACGAATTTTACCCGAATCTCAAAACAATTATTGGATGAAAATTCTACAATCTGTAGGTACACAATAACTCAACGCGCTGCTATACGCTATGGCTTCCGATCTCCCACAATATCCAATTACTCGAGAGACTCTCCATCAGTGCCTAATGTCTTTCCCATAGGAGCCCGGAACAGAATGCCCTTATCGGCGCTCCCTGCGAAGTCTCCCGGGAGACCGGGACTCTCCGGGACGTGATCCCGGTCGCAATTAGCGGATCAACCACCGGGGGAGCTCCTAAACCTATTGTCGACGCGTAATGTGAACAAACGGGATAATAAGACGAAAGAGATTTTTAATGACTCGTTATATCAACGTGATTATTTTGTCATTAACGAATGCTGAATCTTCTTAGAAATAACTTTTTTTGGTGTGGACACAGAAAGTGGTTTAGTCGATAGCAAGGTATTAGATCGCGTGCCTACCTACTCCATGCCATAAAAATAAGTTATTATAAACAAACGTGTTAAGTTTAATATTGGAAACCTGCGTGCTCAAAGCAAGAGCGTTTACGGAAATTCTTGTAAACTTTAAATCTAATCGATTTTTGATAGAAATGTCTGGACAAATCTCAGTCTTCCCTTGCTTTACGCACATGAGACGTGATAGTGGGTGGAATCATATTCTTTACTCTACCGGCATCAGTTGTAATGCCCCAATCTCCCAAGATTCCAGTTCTGGTATCCGACTACGGATTCCACAAAAATGTGACGTCAGCCGCAAAGAACTGAGCAATATAACTGTGGTGCGTGTCGCATCTTCATTATTGCTCTTATAAATTCGTCTACTAATGAGCGGTTTACTGCTGCACGTCTGCTTTACGACTCTACACGTTTTCCGTTTATTTTTATTCCGATTAAGGCGCCATGTTGGATTAATGGCCCACGAGTTTACGCCTGTGGCCGGTTATTTTGTTGAGCTCTCTCTTTCTGTGCGTAATAAAGATATTTGCGTAGTGTTTCATAATTTATGTTCATAATAATAATTTTATAAATGCTACCAGGGATTACCAGGGTTCCTTGATGTCATTATACATGTTGAGTTTTATACTCCTATTCGTTACCTATTACCATATTATCAGTCCATTTTCTGTGTTATTGAAAATTAAAACTGCAGATGAATACTGAAACCCTCATTTAATGTATTTGGTCCCTAGTAATGAAGGAATCTTCACTTAGAATATGGCCAGCCCGACTCATCCTAGCAGCAGTCCATCCTAGGGACGAGGCCAAAATCTCTCTCCACCACTTGACTGTGTTTTGTTTCGGGTTTTAGTGGGAATTAGAGCGAGAGTAGGAGGTTTTGATTGCCCGGTGTATAAAAAGAGTGAATCGCACTGTGACACTGTTTATTGTTTGGTTCCAGGTCTTGAAGTATTGCGAGCACCTGCACGGCAAATGGTACTTCAGCGAGATCCGCGCCATCTTCTCGAGGCGCTACCTCCTGCAGAATGTCGCCATCGAAATGTTTCTCGCGAGCAGAAGTGAGTAGATTGTTTTTTTAATTATTTGTAGACACATTATATAGTATACATGCACCAGTTAATTAAATTGTGGTTGGAAAGTTCGAAAAATAACCTATGGTGGTTATAGGCCGGATGGTCGGTGGTATCTGTCCGGAATGCAGAGGACGCGGGACGTCTCCCGCTTCAAGACTATAATTTTTCGAACTTTCTCTAAGTACAATTTTCTATGAGATCTTTTTTAATATTTAACATCTCTAATTTTGATGCGAGGAATCTGATGAGTTATTAAACCCTTTATAGGGCAGTGATAATTTGATCCTCGGTGATTTGTTATAAGATTTGAAACCAGTGAAAAAAAATTACGTGCACTGCCTGCCCTATACGAGGAGTAAGCCATTTACAATAGAAAACAAATATTTACACAACGGCTGAGTTTCATTCAATTAATATAAATCTCGGTTATTAACAAATAACTTGAAGAAGAATTTTGACATTGTTATTTAGGTTAGTTTAAGGGAGAACCCGCTTTAAATTCTCCAGTGATGAATAAATGTACAGAAAGAAGTAAACGTAATTAGAATGTCAACATTCTTTAGTTTAGTTTTGGCCACGATTTTACAACCGGCCGCCCTGTCTAATATCCATTGTCACCACCCCCATCCCTCTCGTGGGTGTCGTTCGTACAAGGCGACTAAGGGTTAGAACTTAGAGCAGCAATGAGCAATGGCCAGCAGCGTTCGTCTTACACCACCTAGCAGTGTACTGCGATTTCCGTGGCCGATAAATGGCAATGGGACCCGACCTCATTGGCGAAACGTGCGTGTTCATTCACCTCCGCCTACAGCCTTACATACATTACATGTATGTATGTAAGTAATAGGTTAAATAGAAAAGCTTTTGCAATGACATACATAAATCACGCCCATATCCCCGAAGGAGTAGCAGAGTGAATTGTCAGGACGGTAGTATAAGAGGAACGCTGCTGCCCATTCCTCATCACTGATTTATCCTCAGTCGCCTTGTACGACACCCACGGGAGAGATTTGGGATGGTGACAATTGTATTCTACTCTGCCGTCACCACACGGCTTTTATTATTTATTGTTAACCTATCACTTAATGAATAACACCCAAAGGACTCAAAGAAAGTTGATATTAGACAGGGCGGCCGGTTGTAAAATCGTGGTCAAAACCATGAGCAGAATGGATGGAATGTTGACATTCTAATTACTTTTACTTCTTTCTGTAATGAATTCTTTTTGCAATGAATGTCTATAAAACATCGTGTTTCCATTTGCAGCGTCGATATTCTTCGCGTTCCCTGACCAGGCGACCGTGAAGAAGGTGATCAAGGCGTTGCCCAGGGTCGGGGTGGGCATCAAGTATGGCATCCCGCAGACCAGGTCAGTGTCTAGAAAAAATAAGCTTCTATGTTTTGCAGTTAGGAATACTTCATAAAATTTTATTATAAACACAAAAATATTTAAAAGTAAAAATAGAGTAACTCTAGAATAGTGATGCATGGTGCGGCCCTGCTCCGATCGATGGTAAAAAGATAGAATTTTCATGTAATTCAATGGGATTATTACTTTTCCTTTACAAGTACCAAAACAATATTTATATTGTCATTGAATATTTTAGTTAATTAGTGCCGTTATTAAGATTCGTATAGATTATTATGTATTCACTGTGCTGCCATCTAGTATTAATAAAGTGTACTCTTACATACCCAGTCTGCTAGTTAAGGCTTTGTCGCATTCTACAGCTAACATAACTTACTTCACCTTCGCGCTAGATGGCGTTACTAGTATTGATATGATAACACTAAGAGGATCTTTAACGCATAAAAAAAGATTAACCAAATTGCTGTCCCACTTCTTGACTATAGGAGTAGGCAAAATCGTCGTCAGTGCATAATTTTATACCATCTAACGTAAAAAAAGAATGTAATTTACAAGTCCTTTCCGCCCTATTAATAGCTAATCGATATAAACGAAATGGTAAGGAGTGGATGATTTCATAACAAACGACCTACATTTCTATAAGTATAACTGCCGCACTCAGAGACGTCAATAAACGTTATAGAGTAGGCGTAATGTCAAAAAATTTCATATATCTAGACCATAGACCTGGCAAGAATAGCAACTCGTTTTGAATTGTCGTTTTTTGACATAGCTACTCAAAAAAAATCTTTGTATTAAGTACTCATTAACGTTATATGTCGTCTCTGGTCAACCTTAACTTTAACTGCCGCACTCAGAGACGTCAATTAACTTTAATGAGTATTTAATGTCAAAAATTTTTATTCAAATCTAGACCATAGACCCAGCAAGAATAGCGACTACTTTTGAATTGTCATTTTTTGACATTAAGTACTGATTAACGTTATTTGACGTCTCTGAGTGCGGCAGTAAAACTCTTGTATGTATTTATCTTTATTTATAACACGAACAATCAGTTATTGCAACTACAAAAACAAACTACCTAGTTCCATCTGTAAATCTTAGTTTGTTCTAAAATAACCTTTAACCAAACAGACGTTAATAGGAATCAAAACCAAAAACTGTATATAAACAACACTATTTTTATTCACACAATTGTAAAATATTCAATTTACAATAGTTACAATAATAATAATTGCTTTCATCACAGTTATAAGTATTCAAAAATCACACTTCGTACATACACACTAGGTACTACAATAGCAGACTTCTTTGATTTGTAGCTTATTTTTATATATATAATTAATTTAATTTTCCTATGACAATGTTAAATCAGGTTAAACACGGAAATTGATTACCTGCATAAATATGATATATTTTACCAAGCAGGTTGTATAAAGAATGTATTTAAACATTATAATAATTGTTTCCTAATTATATTTTTTAACTATTTGTAAATTATATAATGTTAACATTAAAAAAACATTTGATAAAATAAATTGCCAAAATTATTATTGATACTTGTATTGAAAGGTACCTATGACCAATGAATTAGTTTCGTTATGAACCACCGATGTCTTTTGTCACCGATGTTCTAATGTCCTTTTAGTTATATGCCAACTGGACTAAAATTAGTAACAAAAATATGAAATAACAATTTTAATTGCAGTAAATAGTTACTCTTCTACATTATATGACATAAATAACTCAGTTATAAATACATTCAAATATATTTGATATATCCATATAATAAATAGTTCACTATTTAACGTAACTAATTTCTCATTTATTGACATAATTGTATATAAAATTAAAAAAATCAAGTTAAAAAATAATTTGTTAAATAATACTATTGTTATCAGCGATGCTCAACACAAAAAGTTTTGTACTTAATTTATATAAAACATTCACCACCAACGGTGCCACTATACCTAAGGAATGTAAACCTTTCTTATTATTAATACTAATAAATTCACTCAAAGTCCTACCTAAAGCAATGATCACAATGTCAATAGTAACTATATTCTGGTAACCAATGTATGCTTTAATATTTGCAAGAAAATATCACGACCCTGTATCACACATTCCAGGCGAAATTAAAAAACTACTACTTAACCTAGTGCCAGACTCAATCCTTATTCAAAGTCTTTTCGTCTTTTTCTTGAATCCAGTTCGTAGTGAAAATGTCATTCTTCTCCAAGTTGACTGCCGCTTCTGCGCTATGCCTCCTTTGCACTGCTGTACATTCTACGCTGTTCTTTTTCTCCTTACACCCAGCCTCAGGGTCTGCGTCCTTCTTCTCTTCGTCAAATTGTCTCATGATCTCATTCAGCGTCTTCCCCTTAGTCTCTGGCAAGAAGAAGTAGCAATAGGCTGCCCCGAGGAGGGCACAGCCTCCGAACAGGTACAACGTACCGTTGCTGGTCAACAGGTTCTCCAACTGCGGGTAAGTCTTTATGTTGAAGAAGATCAGCACGTACGCGCAACATGATGTTGCGCCAGACATCACTCCCCTTATATCCTGCGGGTACAGTTCCCCTGACATTATCCAAGGCAGCTGTAGGAAGCCCACCATACTGAATGACACGTGGAGCAAGACACAGGCCAGCTTCACCAGCGGAGGCCCGTCCAAGGAGTCGCATATCGCCGCCCCGAGCATCGCAACCCCTAGCAACAGCCCAGACGCCGCAGCCAAGGTTTTCCTCCTGAAACTATTGATGAGACAAGCTCCCACTGCCCCCATGAACACTCTGACCCCACCCACTATTATAGAAGCGGTGAATTCATTCACACTGGTCCCCACCGACTTAAAGAAGTCCACCGCGTAGTAGAGTATTACGTAAATCCCTGACATCTCTTGGAAAATGAAGAAGACTATCAGAAGGATGAACGGCTTCAAAACATTTCGTCTCTTGAACAGTCCGAGTTTCTGTTTGAAGTTCATGGTTTCGCCTATTTTTCGGTCTTTGGTAAACTCCATCAGTTCCTGCTGCGCTGTGCTGTTGTTCTGTCGGAGCCAGAACATGGAGTTGTACGCTTCTTTCATGTGGCCCTTAGACGCCAGCCAGAGAGGCGATTCCGGCACGAAGTACATGAGGAAGGGGGTGAGCAAGGAGACGCCTGCGCAGATGGCGGCCACTTTCCTCCAGTGTACGAAAGCACCCAGGGAATACACTATAAATATGCCCGTGGAAACCAGGCCTGGACCGAGGGCGCTCAACACTCCTCTCTTCTCTGGGGTTGTTATTTCTGCCACGTAAATATAGGAAACAGTTGACATTCCTGAAAAAAGAGTTACAAAAATTCATTCATATGTTTCAGTCTTTTTTGTGCGTTGGAAAGGCGGACTAAATTCGCATTGTTTTTTCTAATTTACCTATTTTGAAAATCTTATAATTATAAAAACTAGGTTTTAAGGCTAAAATTCATCATATTGACGAAGCTCGAATACCTATATTTTTCTAAATTCGGAAGGAAACTTTTAGTATACATATCAAACCCAAGGTATAAAATGGTTTGGTGAAATTGTATTCCTAATGTGGGATCGAAGTCTTGCGTATGTGTCAGTGTGAGTGAGTGAGTGTAAGAATAAGTTTGTAGGGCTTTACCTATAGTAAATCCGGTGATGAAACGGCCGACGCACAGATACACGTAGGTCTCGGAGAAGGCGATGACAAGCCATCCGATGAGGTTCGGTAGTACTATAGACTGCAGGAGCAGCCTTCGCCCCACCGCGTCTACCAGCATGCCGCCCAACAGCGCCCCAACGGGGTTCGAAATCACCCCCAGGCTTGCTGGAATACGATCAGTCGTTGCTTAATTAATTTAATTATTAACTGCCGCATTCAGAGACGTCAATTAACTATAATGAGTATTTAATGTCAAAAATTTTCATTCAAATCTAGACCATAGATAGACCCGGCAAGAATTGCGACTAGTTTTGAATTGTCATTTTTTGACGTTAAGTGCTCATTAACGTTATTTGACGTCTCTGAGTGCGGCAGTTAGTCTAGTTTCCTTTGAGGTACTTACAAAATTCTTTAAATATCTAATAGCAACTTTTAGGTATCGGTCATTCAACCGATCTTCAGATACTATTGATGATGACTTAATACTTGATAAGATTATCTCCAAAAAAGATACTGCTCTCAAAAGTTTCTATAAACGTCAATTTTGTTATTATCAAGGTTAAAACATTTTACAAAAAATTTAAAATAAATATGATTGTAGGCAATACCTACTTAATTAATATTTTTTTTAATATTGAATTTTTGTATTTTTGCGTAAAATATGGAAGAACAATGTCACCTTTCACTCAAATATTGCAGACCTTGATTTACTCGTATTATTTATCCCAAGCATTATTATTTGTGAGAAATGTATGATTATTACTTATGAGCTCTATGGCGATTTCGTAAACTATGCAATGTTTGCTAGGCTGGTCAGTGGATGTGTGATCATAATATAAATCTTGAGTTCCGTGCTTCAGAAGATGGTTCAACAGTCCCAGCTTTTTACAACCGCCAATCAAAGTAAGGACAAAGCAAAGGGCAATATATGTCTTACATTATGCAATTCACAGCGAAGGCCTATTGATCCAGGAGTGGGGTATTAAATAGCTGGTAAAGATTAGAGAGATTATAATGGTTATTAAAAAATATTCTCCAGTGTCAACTTTTACACCTATAAAATTATAATATTATTAGGTGTAAAAGTTGACACTGGAGAAAAATTCATGACAATGATAGCCTATTGTTCTAATAAACAGGACCACGTCTCTAGTAGACAGCATAAGACAAATATAAATTGCACAATGTTTGCGCTATTTAATAGCTGGTTTCTCTTTGTGTTTGTAGTGTCAAAGATAAGATAGAAATAGTTTGCATAAAGAGAGTATTATCAATTTAACTCAGACGTGGAAAGAAAATGGAATATACCTACGGTGTGATTGAAAACAAGTAAAATCTGACTGGTTTCATAAGTTTATGATTTTATCATTTACCTTATTAATGAATTTTCTGTGACTTTTTTCATACATAAGAGACTTTTTTGATGAATATGATAACTAATATATATTTCTTGGGAGAGATATTAAAACTAGGGTATGGCAGATTAGTGACACTTTTAAACTTAGGTGACATTGTTCCCGTTTTATAATAGATAACCATTTGATGCATGAACGATGAATATGATAAATTATTCTAACGATACACATCTTAATAAACAACAAACAAAACAATCGGCTATGCAAGTATCCGCTTAAAATAGTCCATATTCCCTTATTTGGTCAATTTAGTTAAAATTCAAAACACAGCTGCTGTTTCATTGGCCTTGGGTCTATAAATATATACAATCCTAAGAAATATCTAAGGAAATAGTATATCGACAGGAAAACGTTATTTCGCATACCAATCAGATTGGCAAATATATTTAAAAACTGAAGGCTTAAAAATTGGTTTTTTAAGTTTTTTGGTTAATTGTAAATTCTGGTTCTGGTGAATTCTTGAAATGAACTTTTCCTAACGAAATTGTACCAGAGCATAATTCAATTATTTTTCGCACTCTTAATAAAACAACGACCGAATCCAAAATCGCATTTTTTTTGGGAATCGACGAAAAACTATTAGTTTACATTAGTTTAACCTTATTCCGTAAGGAAAAAGCATGTTTTTTTCTTACCAAAGTTGTAGAGCTTCATCTTGTAGGTCGATATTTAACTCATTTTGGCAAAATTTCGAATTAGGTCATTGTTATATTAAGAGTGTATAACACAGTTTATGTTCAAATAAAAACCAAATAATTAATATGAATTGATTTAAATTACAATGATAATGACAAGAAATTTATAATTGAAAATTATAATGGATCCACTTACCAATCCATGAGCTCTGTTCGTATGTGATGTTTGGGTATTCGTGGGTGTACTGGGGCAGCAGGACCGCTGAGAAGCCCTGGCAGAACCCCACCGATATGTTGATCGACTGCGCGGCCAGCGCCGCCAACACCTGAAGACGGCCACAGACCTCATTTTAGTTTATTTATTTACATATTCGACAACTCCTTGCGACCAAACAATCCTAGTACTATAACCGGTGAAAAGTGACATGTAAATGCGACCAAGATGGCACGACTGCCTCTGTCATGTGATCTTATCAGCTTATCTGGATGGGTTGTAAATAAAAATAAAATAAAGACTAATGACAAGGCACCTAAATATACATGTTATTAGCAAGAAAACACGTTGACATAACACCGATATTAACAAAAATATCGCACCTGTCTTCGTGGTAAGTCTGGTAAGAAGCTCATCAGTGTGGTAACTGCCCACTGCAGTCAGCAGTACGTCGTACCAGACATATCACAATCATAATCGCACTCGCTAAGAGATCGCAACATTGTTTCGTTCGTTCTAAAATCGGAAGGGCGAGCAACATAGGAATTTAACATAATAAAAGTAGGTACGAGCCGTTATCGCGTTTTCCGAACAATTACTCGGAAAAAAGGCTCGTTTGCAATTGTAGCGTTATTATTAATGTCATTACGATTACTTAGCGGCATGCCGCTTAAAGTTATCCATTGTATCCGTTATGGGTACAATGGATACAATTTATACACATGCGATCTACGACTGGTGGCAATTCTTACAAAATATTATTATTATGTATCATCTTTTTAAATGTTTTGAATACCCATTTTATTTTTAAAATGTTTTTTAATATTGCAAATACTTACTATGTATATTTAATTATTAGGTACTTATTTATACACCCATTTATGTGTATACAGTTCTGTGAATAACATGGAAATTGCATAAAAAAACTTTCAAATAACTACATACATAGGTAATTCTTTAATTATGGAAGGTTATACTACCAATTATTCTACAACACCCGCGGGAGAATTATATTTAGATGTATACTATACTGTCAACAGATGGCAAGATTTATTATTTCTTAAAAAAATGCAAATTTATAAGAATAAACCAGAGAATTAAACCAAAACAGCCGTGGGTGACGGCAGAGTAGAATACAAGTGTCACCACCCCAAATCTCCCTCGTGGGTGCCGTACAGGGCGACTAAGGATAAAACAGTGATGGGGAATGGGCAGCAGCGTTCTTCTTATACCACCTAGTACTAATACTAATGTACTGCGACTTTTGTGCCCGATAAATGGCAATAGGCATAATTGGCGGTGCTAGTTCACCTCTGCCTGCCCCTTCGGGGATATTGGTGTGATTTATGTATTTAAACCAAAAAAGCTTGTAAAAAGAAAAATCTTCGATAAAACGAATATTATCTACCTGATGTTTTGTATTGTATATTTCCATTTCGGGACCACAGCCCAATAAAATAAAGATAATGAACAGCAAAAAATAGTTAGGTCTGCCTGACGCTAACCCTTCTACGGAACGCTACGGAATACTGTTGTGGGAGGGTCACCCTTATTCAGGTTTCAAAACTACTTCCTCTTGGGTCAGCCATGGGATGTATAAAAAGGTGTATTGTAAGGTGTACTCTATCATCACAATGTGGGTATTAGGTCTTTCCAAGAGAAAACGCTACATTTTTATGCCATCATATCGCTACGCAATTCTGTGGCGAGTCCTATATATCTAGAGAAGCACTTACGTCGGTCCGTTCCGCTAGTTAACCCCAGTGCACGTGTTAGCCGTTTGTCGATCAAACAAATTGTAAAACAAACATGAAAATCACACAAATCAAATCAATTACACGAAAGCTCAAAACTAAAACAACTAAAACAACGTAATGTCCTTAATGTTTATTACCGTTGTTCTAATGATTTTATTGTGGATATAGTATATTATGACACAGTAATCTCGGGCAGGTTTTAATGATTTATTGAATAGGTATAGTAATAATTTAGTTTTTAAGAAAATAAGAAACATAAATGAAAGAGCTTATGTTATATGCTTGTTATTACTAGGTTATTTATGCACTTAGCAGAGATCGCTACCTATTCTATAGATAACTAGTAACATAATTAATCTAAATTCAAAATTAAATATCATTTATGATTTATCACTGTGATGCATATTTATTAGGCTTTAATTATCTTAACATATCATTCGATATCATTATCCAGAATTAAATTGGTTTGTATACGTACACTGCCATTATAACGCCCTAATCGCTGTCGTCTCTAACAACTTTAAAACTGAATGACCACAAAAAATTTAGACATGTATACCAATTTAATAGAGTAGTTTAATGGTTTATGAGAATCATGCGTTTATTTGTATTAGTGCTTGGTTCAGTTATATTATGACCAGAGAGATAACACACAGCCACATACCAAACAATTCTATTCTTTGTGTAATAATAGCCATCGCGTGAGTGCGAATGCTAGGCTCACATAAATCGGAAGGATAACTGGGCACGCCGTACTCAACCTTGACCGTGTGACTGTTTTATTTATAACTTACTACTATTCGATTATATTCTCCTGTTATTAATTAATATGAAATAATAATAATAAATATAACTGCTATTCTGAAGAAAAAGTTTTACATTCACAAAAACAGTTAAAATGACAATATTACATTAGGAGCACAATAACGCTTCCGCTATTGAAGGAAATGCTTAAACGAACATTGTCAATTTGAGTGAGTCTCTGTGGCCAGCGACAAACTTTGTCAATCAGTTAATAACATCATTATTACGTTGGGCTGGACCGCGTCCATTTTGTAATTAAACCGCATTTAGAAAATGGAAGCTCGCTCTATGTGCGTATAAAGAGTTTCTCGGATAAACAGTTAATTTGTTATTATTGTTTGTGTATTGTTGCCAAAAATACTATGAGGTGAGCAAGACGGTTGTTGACCCTGTGGTTATTTTCAAGCGAATATCTCAGCGGTACATAGTTCTGGTCGTTTATTTGAGACTTTAACCACCATTCATGATTTAAAGTTATTGTTCTATTGCGAATTTATTTGAATTAAGCAATTCAAATAATAACTGCCGTGTCTATTTAAAAATAAGAAGTAAAGGTTATTAACCAAATGTGATTGGATTAAGTAGAAATAAAGATATATTAACGATTCTTGATCAGTGACGATGATCATGTAAACGACCGGTAATAAAAAGAATGGATTTTGTTATAGACTATATGAATGATGATTTTGCGATGGCCTCTGCGTATAGCAAAATTGGGAAGAATAAAAAAGTATCCACACCACACAATAGGTGACTTGAAAACAGTGCAGGCGAACTTTCTAATCCGTACAGTAATGCTAATGCCTTGTTATTACACTAATAATAACTGTTAGAAACACAAATAGGTACGAACTTCCTTAACCCTTAATCTTCACAAATTTTAGTTGAAGTTTAGTTGAACTAATTTTACCCCTTTGGCTATCGTGCGCATTGTCTCGTAGTTTATTTATGTATTGAAGAAATTAATAACAATATATAGGTATGATTAGATAGGATATGTTACCTCAGACTGTGTGTAAGCACAAGGAAAATGCATGGGATACTACTTGTGGTAACTAGAGCAACCTTCTGTTAGGTTGCAAGTTTATTTATGACTGTTTTCTACTTAATATATTTATTTTTCCACTAGAAACACGTGATTTAAAACCCGGTAAAAACATATAAATCATATTTTAATTATAGTTATTTCAATACTAATGACGAATGTTATTTTGCTAGATAGTACAGTAAAAAAAGATGGGCACCTAATAGTGTAATGGATTATAAAATGCCACATTATCAAAATTTTCAAATGTATTGCTACTACTAGTGCGTTATTTAAAAATTATTTGCAAACTGTGCATTGTTAACTGTATTGCATAATCAGCACTTAAAGGGTAATAATATTGTATGGTTGTGTCTACAATTTGTTTCTAATCAAGTAATTCTTGAACCATTATCTAGGTGGCGTTATCGACAAAATTGTAATAAGATCTAAATAAAAAAATCTATACGAAATATGAGATTATCCGAAAATTGCATGTTGTTGACTTTTTGTGGTGTGACATTTTAATAATTTGTCATTTTGCTAATGTGAAAATAATGGAAATGTGCCCGTGCCCCATTTCTGAACACAGGCTTTTCCTACCACTTTCTACAAGTAGTAGGAAAAGCCTGTGCCATGTAGGAAGAATGAACAAATAACGGAACTCAAATGCGCGGGCGGCGCAGTGTGGCGAATATACACTAGAACGGGTCACTGAGGTAAAAAGAGTTAATGTTACTCGTAGTCACCACAATATAGGATACGGTGTAACCACGAAAGACTAGGTTGCGGAAAACTATGTAGCTCACATTCAAGATTTAACAGATGTCTGGGAACAAACAATCTGAAAATATTCTGGAAGCTCCGGTAAGCGAACCAATGATATATGATTTACACCGGCGTTATTAATATAAGTATACCTTGCGTACTTGTGAAAAAGACCGTAAGACTTTGCCAAAATATAGGTACAAGAGACAATTCCTAATTTCAAAATTCAATCATACCCCAGTTGAGATAAAGTACAAAAACGATTGATATAATTTACTAGCTTATATGTCCTGTTAACTATACCCTAAACAAGACTCAGCGCTGTATCATTAAAAGACATGATTTCTTAAAAGGAGCACGTCGTAATTCTAATACACCTCTATTTTACTTACGTAACCTAACAATTATGGAGTTACCTGAAAATTAGGTACATTAGTATAAGTACATGTACATGCAATAGTCAGTTCAAGTTCAATGTAATACAACACAGCCATTGTTGCCAACTGAAACGCTAAGATCATTATTTTATGAAGTTTGGCGGCCGGTATCATCGGATGGCCCAATGAGAGGCATCCATCTTCTTTCTACTCTGCTCCCTAATTATTGGGGTTCTGGACCGTTGTCTAATGTCATAGTGGTCTAGCTAGGATTTGACTTGGATTCTTTGGCCTTTTCGTGTATGATTTACTCGCCATCGCATGAGTGATCAGTCTCCCCTATGACACCCACGGAAAGTGAAAACATCACACTAACACTCGGCAATTTGTTTTTATAAATTATCCAATGCCTTATTTCCAATCCAATATTTATATCAAAATTATTTAGTTGTTTGTTTATCTGTTTACTAGTCTGTCACAACAGAAGGGTTTTGCTGCATACTACTTTACGCTAAATAGTAGGTACCAGTGTAAATGATAAATTTTGAAAAATTATGTCCCGCAAATTTATGCACTGCAAAGTAGGCTATTTATTATCTTTATATTTCAGCCTTATATCTAAATAATTCTAACACATTCTTGTCAAAAAGCTTTACCTTGGTGGTGGATAAATTGGGATGAACATAAACAATGATCCGTCTAAATGTTTTACACATAAACCATTTATTATATATGACTAACAATACAGAAAAGGAATAAAAACCCGCCGTGACAAGGTTGGGTCTGGCGGAAGCGGAAACTTGCGAATGACATTTAAACATCTCGACTGTACCCCGGGGAAAGACTGCGCGTGCGCCTAGCGAGCGGAGTAAGGTTATGGGAATTACGATTAGCACACACGATTACATATATTAATATAAAGATTGTGTTACTGTAATGAACTTATATGACGGAGTCGATATAAAATGGACATGTATTAGGCATATCGATTTTGAATATTACTGAAAGAATTTAAATCACGAGTGTTTGTTTATAATAACTCCTACGATTCGCCCGTCTATGTTAGCTGCTTATTCCTGGTGATGTTCTTAAGGTTACGATACCTATTAACTAATCTGTTACTAATACCATCAACCACACGTCAGGTTATCACAATATTTTGGCAAATTTTCTCGATAGTTTTCCGTAGCTCCGCTTATATTTGGCACATCTGTGAATTTAGCATACACTGCTTTTCCCCAGTGAAACACTGCTATTTTCCTTCGCTTTAATCCAGCAATGACTGAGGTCATTTAAGAAACATCGTCATTTGTCAGTTGAGTCACAGAGTAGGAGTTATCGGCGGCTGATTCTCTCCGCATGGGTACCTATTTATTAACGACTTGGCTCTACGTTGTTAAAGATAAGTGGCTTAATCAATTTGCGATAAGCAATAATAGTACTACTGTTTTGACTTCGTTGTGAGACTAGCCTTCGTTCCCGACTTCGCTGAGAAATCAGACCGTGATGTGTCCTAAACTATTATTGTCATTGTGTCTTTATTTAAAAAAAAATGGGAGAGGTATAAATTCAAACTAATACCTAGGTTTGGATTATATATTAAAAAATAAACATTATTACATTAAACTTACGGCTTGGTTGGCCGAATAGTATAGGTTCCTGCCCGGATTTCAGTAGACGCGGGTTCAAGAAGTATAATTTTGTGTACTTTCTTTGACCTATTATTCTTTGTAATACGATACCGGTTGAAGCTACCGTTCTCATAAATTAAAACGTTAATTTGTTTAAAACGCATTAAAATCTGTTATCGGCCTCCAATGCCAATTAGCGAAAAAAGGTAAATCGATATCGAATGCCACCCAAGGTGCGCGCATTGTGAAACCCTGAGCGATCGCCAAAACTTGCAACTTTGTATCGGCGAGTGGGAGTAAGTTATCGCTGTTAGCCATGTAGGGGGTTTACAACATATTTCACACGCTACAACTGGAGAAGGTTATTTTTCTGGTTAATGTAGTACAGTTGTGGTGTGCCGTGTGGTGACGGCAGAGCAGAATACAATTGTCACCATCCCCATCTCTTCTGCGGCTGTCGTCTAACGCGACTAGCGGAATGACAGCGATGAGTGATGGGCTACAGCGTACCTCTTATAGAACCTAGCAATATATTATTATGTGCCCGTTAAAAGGGAATAGGCTCGCCCCCTATTACAGTAGGTGTGTAGGGCCCTAGTAGGTGGTAATTCACATCTGCCTACAGTTAGGGGACAAATAAGCGTGATTTATGTACCTGCGTTGACAAGTTAATAAACAGTGAATGACTTTAATACTAATAGACACTTATTGAATAAAAAAAGTATTATATTACGATGAGAGATGCAAATTATGCACTGTTATGTTAGTGTTACAATTTATGTCACCAATCTCAATGTCAATGTCATTATTTCTCAAGACATATAGGTATGTCTTGAGAAATAATGACATTTATAATACATAAATGTGTGTTCGTGAGTGTATGTATGAGTGATTGGTGCTATCAAAATAGATCGCATAGAAATAATAAGTCCCTCTCAATTAAAATTACACTGTACAATATAGGTATTAGGTACTATTTTCCCCATATTTTTCCATAAAACCGCCTTCTTGCATGTTCGGTGCGCAAGCGCCTCACGAATTATCAAATTATGTAATGACGCAAAGGGATCTGCGGCACTTAGTGCTCAGCAAAGCGCGGTGGTTGAGGAACTAGTGAATCTCTAGATCTAGGTTGATGTAAAGTCTAGATTAGGAGACGGCTGCGTTGACACATTAGGATAATAGTCATTTAATTATTGTTCTTTTATGTGACCATTGTGCTGAATGTGAGACTAACACACATAAGCAAGTGTAAATATATTATCAAATGGATATAGGTAGGTACATTTTTAATTATTTTGTCTCCATGTAAGTGACGTTTGTCGTTTCTTAATTAACGATTCCAGTTTTCGACAGATCTCTGCTTCCTTCTGCCCTGTTCCTAGTTTATCTTGGGTCATCGCCGTATGTTTCTACTTCCATTTATTTATAGGTCTACTCCCTATCGATTCATATCTCCGTCTATCACACCGGAAAGGTGCTAGTGATGAATGAATGTATAATGTGTAGAAAAGAGATGGATAGGACCATGTCGAGAGACCGATGAACGGAAAGAGTGATTGGGTGACAACATTTCAATTCATATTGCTCCAGGCTTAACAGACGGTAAGGTAACCCTTTTTGTGTAAGCTGTTGTTGGTCATTTGCCCTCCACCATTTGGGTGTCCCAAGGTCTACACCGGGCAGTCATCCTTAGTCGACTTTTACGACACCTCTGGGGTGAGTCGGGCACATTCTACGTTATTTTTTCGCTCCCAGTTCCGCATGGAATACTATTGTCCTTGCTACCATAAAATAATAAAAGTAGTAATTACCATATAGAGGTCTCCATAGCGACAGGCCTTCCAGAAACCCTTGACGGTCGCGAGCATGGTGCGCGCGCGCCGACCACCCCACCGCGCCGCCCCGCCGCCGCCCGCCGCCCGCGCGCCTCTGTACAAAGCAATCATATCTTATTACATCTTATTACACTTACTTACTTATAATTTCGGCCAAGATACGCCCTATACTGTTGGGTATAGGCGTCCCTCAAGGATCTCCGAACCGATCGGTCCTGTGCTGCCTCACAGTGGCCCTAGCCAAGTGGCCCATTCTATTCATAGAAAACAAATCTATGAAACTGACGTATTACAAAGAAATCAATACGTGAGTTTCATACTTTTATTTTCTATGCGTTCGATTATATAAGCCACTTGGCAAGCTCCTATAATCGGTCGATCCGACGATCCTATGGGTTGCGTTCAGTACAAGATTTAGATAAGTACACGGCTAGATTCCCGCTTATATTTTCCGGCCTTGAACTAGGTTGAAAAATATTGTGAAATACTAATTACATGTAATTAATTTAATAATTGGTTTGATATTATGTCTCAAAATGATGTAGTAATAACCAAGTTTTATATTTAATTTTATTCCCGCAAGTAAGCGAAACAAAACATGAATACGAGAATACTACTAACTGGATTCGTAGATAATTTTTCGTGTTTGTAAATTACTTTCGACAGCAAGAGAAATACAATGATTTGCATAATATGTCAAAAGAACACCAATGAAGAACACGCATTATCGGTTCCAAAACCATAAGTACCTACCTACTGTTCTATAATTTATGTGTTTATTTATTTTTATGCAAGGTTTAATCGCTTCCTTTGATCGCTATCTTTATGTAATCGAAAAATCTTAGAAACTACGAGGGCGGGTCAATAAGTCCGTGACTTTTTGAATTTTTTTAACCTCATCAAATCATATTTTTTGGAAGGGTAAAAAAATTGGAGAAGCGTTGGACAAAGTGTATAGAGCTCAAGGGAGACTACGTTGAAAAATAAAATGATTTATTTATCAAAAAATCTGTGTTTTATTCCAAAAGTCACGGACTTATTGACCCGCCCTTGTATGATCTATGTGTTACATAATTAAAATTCCATTTTCCGTGACATTGTGAAGGCCACGACTCTTTCCACGGTTGGCAGCAGACACCGATACAAGACGATAATTCCCTTTAGTGAGTGACCGCATTGCGTTTCATCAGTTATCTGATTAATATTTATCAAACAATTCGTTGGTACTGTATTGTAGACAAGTGGCCTATCTGGTCATCATCACCAGCCTTCTATTGTCCCCACTGCTGGGGCACAGACAGGCCTTATCCCTATGGATGGAATAATATAGGGAGATTGGGCCATCATAATCCACCACGTTGGCGCAGTGCTGGTTGAATACAAATTTCGATGTTTGACAGATTCTCTTGAATATGTCGGCTTCGACTATTTTTCAAATTCGTTCGAATAGATTGGGCACTTTGTCTAGAGGGGCAGGCCTACTTCGGACACTATGCGCAAATTTTACACGCACATCTTCATTATCACTATCTTCCGGCCCAGTTCCAGGTTATCTGGGGTCGGCGCTGTGTTTATCCTCTTTCATTCATACGGCCAGACGTCATCGAGCCAACCACTCCGTTTTAATTCATATTATCGATCACTCCGATAAGGTGGTTGTGATGAATGAATATGTAGCTAACTGATAGAAAGAATTGGAATGGCAACAATTAAATCCATGCTGTTTAAGATTTGGTTTTACAACCGGCCGTCGGACTAACATGACTAACATCAACCTTAGGGTGCTCTTTTGTGAAAGGCGTGGTGAAAACCACTCTGGTGCCCCAAGGTGCTTTTCCAAAAACAATGGGGTTAGCACATTCTACGTTTTTATGCTCCTGGGCCAGCATCGAATATTCAGGCCACAGATTAATAACACATTAAACATTGTTTTTTCTTATTGTCATTTTAACTAAAACATTAAAATAATGCTCAATAATTTCATCCACTATCATAAATTGTGTGCGTGTGAATTGCATCAGGCTATTATAATTGTGATGACTGAAAAATGCAATGTGTTACGTTCTGTGAACAGCGTGCCGGTGTACTTGGAGTAATATGATATTATAAATAATGTTCGTACACAATTTTTCGTCATTTTTTCTTTTTATTGTTAAGACAAATTGTGTTGGAGACAAAAGTTGCTTAACGCGAATGAAATGGAGTGTCGAAATGTTTATCGCTATGCTGTGAGTGCGTCCGTCTGTCCGATTGTCATACACCTGCTGTTTTGACTGCGACAGGCATTGTTAACGCTGAGTAATGAAAGCGTGCTTTTTAATTATCTCTATTAGAAAAGTGCCCATGTCGTTATTGAAGATTTATTATTCAACACACATTTTTCCATACATACACAAATCACACCTCCATCCCGAAGGGGTAGACAGAGGTGAATTATGAACACCCACGCTTCTCCAACCAGGTCAGATTGCCATCGGTCGTAAATCGTAGTAGATTTTTAGTAATGCAGAAATCAATCATTGCTACTTGCATGTATGCGTTCGTTTCAATTATGGTACCTAATAGATGACAGCTATAGATATAATCTATAGTTACTTATTTAATTACGGTCATTACCGATATAGAGTTAAACAACAAACTAGTTACTTCAAGGTTATTTTCTCAGAAAGTGCACAATTGGAACGATATATTACACAACAATTTCTTGTTTCTAATAAAAAATGTAATCAGCCGAGCAGATCATTTATTTCAAACAAGAAAAAATCAGATGAATTTCGAAAAATTGTTTGCGTTTTGCGGGAATTTCCCCCATCCTGCTACATTATGGAAGAGTGATCATTTCCCTTTTTAATAATGATTAAATAGTTATTTTCTTTATTTATTTATTTGAAAAACGAACAGCTACGATAATTTTATACGCTGTGGTAAACAGCAAGCCAATTACCACTAACACTAAGAAAAAGAAATGCGTAAATAATAAGAGTAAAAACAGTATAAGTAGGTACTCTGAGTTTGGAAGAGGATTAGAAAAATCTACTGAAAAAATCAAAAATTCCTATAAATAATTATAGTACTTACATTGGCGTATTCTCTGGCGTTCACTATAACTGTTACTTTTTATTTATCCAGAGAATAAATCACTATTTGGCGAGTGGGAACGTGAAAATTCGACACCGATCCTCTTTCCACTGCGGCGGTTACGCGGGAAACCCGTCCGGAAAGCGTGGAGCGTTTAAATTTGGAACAGACGGCGTCGCACGTGCACGATTTTAAATTAGGAACACTAACTGTTGTCGATAGGTTTGTGTTTTTATCTGTATAATATTGTTTTTGTTTTTCTTTTCTTTTTTTATTATTTACAAGACGAGGCTGTCACATCGCCGCTGTAGGCCAACTGTTGGGAAAAGAGTCCATATGCTCTTGACCTTGCGCGACTCCGTAGCGAACTGAAGCGGCTTTTGGTTCGCGAAGTGAGTTTTATAACGCATTATTGTTGTCATAACTTTTACCGCCACGACAATAGTGACGAGTGCGCGGGCGTCGATTTACACGCGTGAACTTTTCGGTTGTTCTGATTTTCGATAATAAATATTAAATTTTCACAGTGGGAAATCTATTATATATTAATTATTATATCACCTCGATTCGTAATATTAAACGTAGGAAAGTATATTAGCTAAGTACATATAACCTTTTAAAAATGCAAGTAATTTTATTTTAAAAAACCACCACGATGTAGATTACCTACTTGGAAATTTAACATAAACTGAACTAATTAAATTAATCAAATTCAGGTTTTCATATTTATGTATTTAAAAAAGGTTTTCATCATTAAGTAACTCGTTTTAATTAAAAAACAATGCCCTGTTAGTTAATGAATTAAATATACCTACATAATACAAACAGTCACAATGTAAGGTGTTTAAATTGAACCCTTAGGTATTATTACGTAAAAAAAATTACAATTGACGATCGAATTCGACAATCAATCACTTGTCATTATAACAGGAAATATAGACAATACAGTTCAAGCATCCCAAAAGAATGTTTTGATATTTCATTATGACGGGCCGCGTATTTATAGCTTAGCAGTGCACATAACCCATAACAGTCTCCGGGCGTTACAGCTAATGAAGCAAGACGATCAACATTATCACTATGCTAACCGATTATGCGCACGCGCCGCCTTCGCGTCAATATCGTTAGCGTTTCCATTTCCATCATCGAATACGCGTGCGGCAAGCGTATGCCATTTGCTGCATGTCGCTATGCGCAAGAAATGCGAATGCGAAGACTCAATTTATTACTATAGTAAGATTTATCTAAACTATTATTATAAAGCTGAGAGTTTGTTTGTTTGTTTGGTTGGTTAAAGCGCTAATCTCAGGAACTACTGACTCAAATAGAAAAATTAATTCTTTTTGTGTTGGATAGTCCATTTATCGAGGAAGGCTATAGGCTATATTATTATAACCACCGACATTAACGCGAGCGAAGCCGCGGGCGAGTCTAGAGACTAGTTTTTAATATAGGGGCGCCGATGAGATGCGGCGCTCTCAACGTTTAATCCGCCTCTGATCACTGTGGCACAGGCCTTCCATATGGATGAAATAATATAGGCAGAATGGGCCATAACCTACCACGCCTGCACAGTACGGATTGGTGGGTATTAACACAGATATATCAATATTGATATATCTGTGGGTATTAACGACTGCAAATGCACCCGGGACCAACGTATCTTACGAAGCACGGAGAACTCGAGATAATAAAAGTCTAAGCCAAAATTTTAGTCATAAATACCTAGTTTCAATACACATATGAATCGTCGAGATGTTAGACATCGAAAATCCGCGTGTACAGAGGAAGGTAAGGGGGTGCGCAGCATGTTCAGCCTCAGTCTGAAGATACAATTGGTTGGTCAGATGTTGTTACCAATCGCGTGATATAAATAGTATGTGCCATTCAGTGACGATAGAACAGTTATGGGCAATTGTGATTAGCCATTAGCGGGAATTGGTAAGTGGATTGATCGGGCGGAGTCAATGTAAATGATGCTGTTCATAATAGCGGACTTGATAGAGTGCGCATGGGCTGGGCACACGCTCAAGAAGTCCCAAGTTCGAAACCAGTTTGAAAATACTTCTGGATCTATACATACGTTATAATATACTTCAATAATCACGCCCATCTCCAATAAAAGCCTTATCCCGTCTAGCAATATGCTGCGATTTACGTGCCCGATAGATGTCAATAGACTCGCCACCTATTACATGAGTTCACCTTTACATTCAACTCTGCTTAACCCTTCGGGGACAAATAGGCTTATAATATATAGGCTTATAATAATATAGTAATTTATGTATGTATTCTTCTTTCTGTAAATATAATCACATCCTTATTCAAGTCCGTCGGGTAATATGAGGCATACATAACTGCCTGCCACAGTTTATAAAATAGACATTTTGCTCATCAAGTATTGTCCTAGGCCATTTGGGATTTAATAGCCAATGTGGTTTACATAATCAGATGAGTGGAATATTCTAGATGCACCGTTTAATTGTGGATTACGTAAAGCCGCGGGTTTTCGCGAAATGGCATAGGTGCATCTAATGGTGCCTCCTAGACACAGTAATCGTGGCTGTAATGGCCGCTTACTGGCGGAAGCATGCCACGGATAATTTACTGAAGTGCATTAGGTACTTGTGTCAGAAACACTTATTTATTAAAATGGCTGACCGTCTCAATCGCCGCTGTTGTTGTGGTCATAAAGAGCAAGTCACACTGGGAGCAACATACATAAATCACGCATCCAAAAGGGTAGGCATGGAGGTGAACTAAAACACCCACTTTTCAAGATAGGACCCATGTAATAGGTGGCGAGCCTATTGCCATTGGGCATATGAAACGCAGTATTGCTAGGTGGTTTCTGAAGAATGCTGATGCCATTAACTTATCGTTGTCTTTACCCTTAGTCGCCTTGTACGACACCCACGGGAGAGACGGGGGTGGTGACAATTGTATTCTGCTCTGCCGTCACTACACGGCAATTCATCATGATATTTACCTTACTACCCGTCACTCTGACGCTTTGCTATTATTCTCATTAAGGGAGAGAGACGGGTAGACCCAAAGCATCTGTTATCGGCTTAAATAATACGGGGGCTGACTTTGACTACTTAATAAATAAATAAAAAACACTATGACATTTTGGAATAAGTACTACTTTCCCAAATTCACGCACGTTAAGTTTTCTTCGCACAATTTGTTTCATTCAACATGCTTATTTAGAAGATAATCAGATGACATAATGCCCTCGAAATAAACACTTACATAGATGCGCCCATTACATTGACACTCGCAAAACGCGGCACAAAACCTTTTCACGCATTTTGAAAGAGACTTCCTTGTTTCCAAGAACTCTTGTTTCCTTTCTTACACAAAGAGGCACTGTCGTAAACAAAAGGCGTGATGCCCCACTGAGAGACACTTTCACATTGCTAAATATGAATGCTATTTCTTATCGCAATCAGATAAACAGAACCATCAAAATCTCATCCTGAATACGTCTTCAGCAGAAACATAACTCTTGGTGCATTGTTGATATAACGATATAAATAAACCTACACTTGATATAAAAAAGCGTTGATATCAATTGCCTATGTTTCGTTTCATTGTTCGTCTTCCATTCACATTGACACGATTACAGTCTTTGTAGAGTGAAATAGAGTGACCCAAAATAATTATCTTATTATGAAAATAATGACCACTTACAAATTCATGATGGCCTGGTGGATTTGCTCTTTGAATACCACTAATACCACCTGGCTTTGTCATTAGAGTAAACGTGTTACCAAATTGGATTTCCTTTTGTTTAGGAACAGATACGATTAACGTCATTTACATTGTAAAATTACTGGCCGTATGGCGACGGCAGAGTAGAATACAATTGTCACCACCCCAAATCTCTCCCGTGGGTGTCGTACAAGGCGACTAAGGATAAATCAGTGACGAGGAATGGGCAGCAGCGATCCTCTTATACCTAACACGTAGCAAAGTACTGCGACTTTTGTGCCCGATAAATGGCAATAGGCTCGCCACCTATTACATGGGACCTAGCATAATTGACGAAGCGTGGGTGTTAGTTTACCTCTGCCTACCCCTTCGGGGATATAGGCGTGAATTATGTATGTATGTATGTATGTACATTGTAAAATGGACTTTCATAAATTCACCGCTTTAACGGACGTGTTCATGAGGGCCTTGTACAATTTTCGACTCCTGTCCGGCTAGCATGACCACCGAAACACGATATGATATAGCTATTTATCGCTTTGAACTATCAAAAACCTATTGATCTTTTTGATCTTTGACAGTACAAAACGATAAATGGCATTAACATATATTATCGTGTTTCGGTGGCCATGCTAGCCGGGATTGCTTTTTAACACACTTGGATTTGTATGTTTACTGCCGCACTCAGAGACGTCAATTAACTTTAATGAGTATTTAATGTCAAAAATTGTCATTCAAATCTAGACCATAGACCCGGCAAGAATAGCGACTAGTTTTTAATTGTCATTTTTGACGTTAAGTACTCATTAACGTTATTTGACGTCTCTGAGTGCGGCAGGAACAATATGATTAAAGTGAGAAATTGTTGTAGTCATTCTGCGTTGTCTGGCAATCAAAATTAATACTAGTGTTTATGTTATGACCATCTTTTATATAATATAGGTAATTTTGTTTTTGTGAGTATAACGTGCAGGTTATAATAGGTCTTATTTCATTCAGGAATACGTGCCATTGCAGTGATGATATTAATGAAACATGAGTAGCGCCGATGACAACTAAATTGAAGAGCAACGTCGTTAATGATTCTCTATAATAAGCAAATTATAAAGAGAGATATGTCATTTTAACTATCTAGAACTATATTTGCCGTATGGTGACGGCTGAGTAGAATACAATTGTCACCACCCCAAATCTCTCCCGTGGGTGTCGCACAAAGCGACTAAGGATATATCAGTGATGAGGAATGGGCAGCAGCGTTCCTCTTGTACCACCTAGCAATAGCAATGTACTGCGACTTTTGTGCCCGATAATTGGCAATAGGCTCGCCACCTATTACATGGGACCTTACATAATTGGCGAAACGCGGGTGCTAGTTCACCTCTGCCAACCCCTTCGGGGATATATGCGTGATTTATGTATGTATGTTTGTATGAACTATATAAAGTACGGAACTTAATATAAAGAATAAAGTACGGAATAAAAGAACAAACAAATGCCTTGTCCAAAATTGTGAAAAAAAAAGTGAGTAATGAGATGATTATACAAAGAAGAAGATAGCTGACCTGAATTCGGGTAGAAAGAAGGTGTGCTATTTATTTATAACATTTATTTATATTTCACACCTATATTTCACAACGGTTTGAGGTTAAATATAACCTCAAACCTGTAGCTTAGTAGTAGTTCAACGCTTGTGTTGTGAATAAAAAATAATAGCCAGGGGTGAATTAACACCCACGGTGTGGAGCCTAATTGATCGATATTTTGGCTGTTTCTACCAGGCTAGTGTATTTAGTGCTTCGAACGTGTGTTAGCTAGCACACAGACCAGGCTAGTGTGCTAGCCAACACACGTTCGAAGATAGCTACGATAAAAAGGCTCTACTGAATGGTACGTAACTTTTTCCTCAAATGCGATCGAATGATGCTTCTTAAAGAGCACCTGCGGGGTTATTATGTAAGCCTCTTTGAATCGCTTTCGTCTACCTGTCACTTTTACGCATTGAGAATAATCACAAAGTGTGAGAGTGACAGGTAGACGAAAGCGATTGGAAGAGGCTTACATAATCGGGGTTCTGAACATCATTTTCTGCGCCATCATTCCGAGTTTATTGATGATGATTGTGATTGATCTGGCTAATCACACTATCATGGCCAACTCCTCCCTCTTAGTTCAAGAACAATACCCATCCGCCTATATCGAGTAAGATCAAATTTTATTGTATTACCTATTCAATGTTGTTTTTAATTGCTCCACTTTATAATAGTTAATTAGATTAGAATGCCTTGCATAAACAATTTAAGTGATGAAATTATTAATGACGTTGCTACCTTTTATATTTATTTACAAATCTCATGATTTAAAAAGTATGATAGTTATACACAGCACTTGTAGGGGAAATCGGAAATATTTTAGTTTTTTTTTCAACTAACAGGTACTGAAGTACTTATTATCTTATTATCGATTTCTTTCTCTCTATTTATAGGTATTTTTATATTATAGGATATAGATTAATTTTCCTTGGTCCGAGCGATGCAACCAATCTGAACCATGACCTTTGCAATAGGTACTTTCACTTTAAACGGATGAATCGCTTCCTGTCTGCGTGGTAAAATCTTAAAATAAAACTTAATATTTTTTAATGATTGTACCTACTGTTGATCGTTTATGGGTAGATCATATTACGAAACAACGCACTTACGCAAAGTAATTATTTACTTACAATTAACACCTGTGTATCAAGAGAGACCATCGCTCATAAAATAGGCCTAGCTCGGGACGTGGACAAAATCTTTCTCCACCTTGACAGTCTTTTGTCTCGGAATTTAGTGTGAGTTAGAGCGAGAGGAAAATATTTTCGGTTTTTAGCCACGTTCGAATATGTTCGACGGAAATGATTTAACATGTCGTCACACCATTAATCAATACACGGTTTTATTACGTAGCGTTAAGAGCGTCTGTCGCATTTCAGCTGGTTGTAATTGTAATGAATTTTCCGAATTGACGCGACCAACGTCAAACCCCAAGTCCGTAAACACTTTAGTACTATTGTGACGTAAACTACAAATATTGATCTTACATAATTTCTTTGATTCTTTTAAATTACACCTTGGAAGTTGGTACTTCCTCTACGTTATGGGAAACTTGATTAATAGCAATGACATTGATCTCTGTATAGCTGCTTGGCACTTTGCACACACGATCGATCAAGCGACAATAATCGATAATTATAAATTGTAACAATTGTTATTTGATTTTTATTTAAACATTATAGAATACATGTTAGAAAATATATTGCAAAGAAAAATAGGTCAGAAAATGGTTCCAAAAATTATAGTCGTGATGCGGCAATTTTTAGAATTTTTATTGACCAATTTTTTTTGTAAATTGTAACAGGTACACATTGGTTGATGTTTATTAATTTTTGGTATAACAACAGCAGTCAACAGATTATTACATCAAACTGACAAATTAGCCCAATGAAAACACGGTAGGTTGAAAATCAAATTCAAATGAAGAGATTGGTCAGTGTTCACTGTACGTTACAATACAATCAATAACGAAATTCGATCTCAAAGGGCCATCGCAAACAAAGCTATCTCGGATAACTACCCGAGATAGCCTAGCTGCGTCATCTGGTCCATACCAGGAAGTAAATAAATTTGATTATTGACATTATCACATAATTCTCATGTGAAATCAGTTATAATCATTAGTCCGAAAGCTTTCGTTTGTAAGGTAAAATTCAAAGGACTTCCTAGAATCGTTACTATGTGATATGTAACTTAATAAAACGGATTTACAAAAGGCCTGGGGTGTGTCGGGGCTGGCACATTTCACGTTATTTTTCGCTCCCAGGCCAGCATAAAAGGTTGAACTACATATAAAATAAAACATGATTGCTGAATAACTATCATAAAATAAATAGCATATCTCAACACGATACTCGTAAAGTACCTCGGAAGTGTTCAGAAGCATACACAGACAGAACGACGGAAGGAGACGATTATTACATATCATAAGATTTATTCTATTAGCGGATTTATTGCGATACAAAACGGGTTTTATGCCCTTTTGTTCGTAGTTAGGTATTATATTATTTTAAAACCATTATTAAGTTTATTTGTGCACTAATTCTAATTGGTCTTAGCAAACGAAATATATAAGGTATATTAAAATTAGTCCTTTACTATCTGCTATATAAATTTATTAGTAAAATCAGCCAAATAGAACTACTTATTTGCCGGATTGATTATTAAATATTTTTCTTATATTTATTTATAAAGTTAAGAATTATTTTTAACTATACAAACAAATTAAGAATTATTTGCAAATTTACAGAAAATATAACTGACAGGACGCAAATACATTATAATTTATTAAAAACGTGTCGCTGGTCTTAGAGTAAACGATGGTTAAAAATATTTATTAGATTGTAATATACTTATTTTTATATAACGATCAGGATTATATCAAGCTGTTTAAACCATTGCCTTAACTGTACATGAACAAAGGCTATTTGTTTAATAGCCATGTTTACAGTGTACTCCACTTTTGTTTGTTCGCTAACCTACCGGAATCATCAGTTGATTCACACCAAACCCAGATGTTACTCGGAAATCCGAACTTCTGTTACCAACTTCAAATGTAAAGAATACTTAGAACTCGTCATTTACATTTCAACTCATGATTATTACAAATAAACGTAGTAAATACGGATCCATTGAATATTTGAAGTTTTAGTTTCGTATTAGGACCTTCAAGAGGCAGCCTCAACACAAATTTAAGCCTTATGTAAAAAAAGTACTAATGGCAAAAGGATACTATAAAATTCAGGATTATCTAGATGACAAGGATGTTTGGAATAAATAACTTTTATTTTTATATAATCGATGATTAATATACTGTTCTGTCTGTAATGAAGGATGTTGATAGCTTCAGAAATTGTGACTCTAATTATTATTACTTGACGTTAAAGCTATTGACATCTTTCATTAAATTTTCATTGAATTTAGATTATATATTATATATGTAACTAAGGGAGGAAAATACCCGACTGAGTTTCTTGCCCGTTCTTCTCAGAACAGGGCCTCCCGGTAGCTTACGAACGGATGGCGTAGATTTTTCGCTAGATATTGAAAACTTGTGTGTCCGTATAGGTAGGGTGGGGGATGGGGGGTTGATTGGTAGTGCGCGGCATGTTTCGGTTTATGTGATTGGCGAGTTGTGGGATTGTATTTGGTGCATAATTTACAATGTACCTGCAATGTCATAACTCGTTGACAATGGTGGGTTTCTCTACAGCCTGCTTGCGTGCCGTTCTGCTAGCGGAGCGTTGGGCCCTGATGCGTTTAGTACCATCTTGGTATTGAACGCGGCAGGGTCGGCGCTTCGTTGCGGACCGGGGCGTGGGCGGGTTTGGGAGACCTATCATTACAGACTGAGGCATGCTGCGCACTCCACTGTTTTTTTTTCTACTATTTTTTTTTTTCTTGGACACACGGGTTTTCGGTATCTAGCGTCTTGACGATTCATAAGTGTATTGTAATCATACCAGATATGAATAAATGAATTTTGACTTTGACTTTGACTTTGCATGTGTTTTCCCAGATTTTTACATTTCTCAGGTATGTGACAAAGTATGATGTTTCTGCGATTACCACTTAACCCCGTGGCTTGTGGTCAAAGGACATACTTAATGTAGAAATAAAATAAACCATAAAAACCCATAAATGGAAACTGATAATTAATCCATAATACCACTATGGGATTTATTTGTAGACCTCACGCCAACATAGTTCCGAATTGAAAACATTAATTTTATAACATCCATGTAAGTACCTATTTGATAATGAAGATATATCTCGCTTCACCTCGGGATCATCCAAATTAGCTGCACTTTACTTTGTTTTGCATAGAGAATAATAAATAATAAACGCGTTCGGGTTTTTCCCAGTCAGAGTGCAATTGACTACTCACACTCGAATGCAAACTCATGGCGAAGTGAATCAATGTTTGTCACGAGCCAAATTTATTGTGTAGCAAACTCCTTGTGGTTAACAGTTTGACGTGCCTGCTCCTGACACGAAACTCTCAATGAAATTTCGTTCATGATTCACGAGGTTAGGTTCGTATACCTACACTGGTTCGCTTGTGACGGTTAAGTTGACTATTTGAGGTTGGGTCTGAAAACTATCATTACAGAAGAGCTTTGACCTTGCAACATCATTGCTCTACATGCCTACTTTAATATTTTAGTTTTAGTAGTATCTAGTAAAATGAAGATATACTTATTATGTACCTGTTTATAAATGTTTAAACATACCTACTCAATAATACATACATAGATTACGCCTATTTATTCCCGAAGGCATAAATAGTAGGCAGAGGTCAATTAACACCAAAGAGGTCCGTCCCGTTTAATATACATCAGAAAAAAAAGCACTATTTGTTTATACCAGTGCGTGATCAAGATGATTAAATGACGATGATGAATGACGTAATATTTGATCAGCTGTACTCCGAAAAGTTGCGAAGTTTCTAGAACTTTGTATTGTATTCTGAAACAACAACTTAACAAAATTACTTTAAAATCTATGGCAAAAGCAGTTGATGGTAATTATCTGGAAATTTAAAAAATAAGTCGGTCTGTATCTTAAACTGTTAACGACAATAATGCCAGTCGTAGAGCAACAACTAAGCTTTAGTAAAGCTTAGCTAAGACAACATTATAGATTTACTTACATACATATATCATGCCTATATCCACGAAGGGGTTCGCTAATTAGTAATCAAGTAATAGGTGGCGAGACAATAAACTGAGTTATCTGAGCCTACAATACAAAGTATATAGTGGTTAGCAAATTGTTCGAAAAATTATAGTCTTGACGCGGGAACCGAACCCGGGTCCACTGCAGTCCGGGTCGGTGCCTAAACCACTTGGCTAACTAACGTCTAGGTTGGCCAATCCCCGCTTCAAGACTCTTTCAACATCTTCTCACCACAATTATCTTTGTAAAAAAAGAGATCTTTTTTTGAGAGAAAAAAAAAGTTTTCGAAAAATTATTGCCGAGTGGTATAAGCAGCCGCGCCTTGATTGCGCAGTACGGGAGTTCGATTCCGGAATCAGAACATAATTTTGCGACAATTCTCTGACCTCTTATCCTTTGTACTCGGAATATTGCTCGCTTTTTGACATGCCAGCTCTAATTATGCTGTGTACACTCACCCACACCACCGCAGTTGAGCCAATAAAACCGGTGAGAGCCGGAAGGGATGGCTGGGTCGGCAGTTCGCCTTGCCCCGCCGCCTTTCGCGGCACCAATTAGGCTTATACAATTAAACTTTACGGCCGTAAATAAACATTGAAACGGAAGAAATGTTTCCGATTGAATACGGAATACCGTTTGGAAACTTATTGAGTAAGTGACTGGTTGACTTTTGACATTTGTCTTTTTATTAGTACGAGAATAGCTTTCCGTTCCAGTCTTATGTTTATTGCATTGCAGTGTTGCAATATTAAATAAGTATGCATGTTTACAATCCTACTAGGCTACGAATCTTTTATGGAATCCATAAAATATGTTTGAATTGAAGTGGTAGTGTGTTATTACCAACCCTGTTTTTCCGTATCATACAAGACGATTGCAGCTGCTGGTCCGAAACCAATAAGTGGGGACCTAAAACAATTTTTAGCGAAATTAATAATATCATCAAACACCACTGACACACTACGATAACATAAACTATAACATATGATGTTATTCCAGAGTAGGGCTTGAAACCAATATTTTTATGGACTTGTTTTTTTGGTGTGCCGTGGGGTGATGGCAGAGTAGAATACAATTGTCACCACCCCAAATCTCTCCCGTGGGTGTCGTACAAGGCGACTAAGGATAAATCAGTGATGAGGAATGGTCAGCAGCGTTCCTCTTATATCATCTAGCTATTACCTACTGCGACTTTTGTGCCCGATAAATGGCAATAGGCTCGCCACCTATTACATGGGACCTAACATAACTGGCGAAACGTGGGTGCTAGTTCACCTCTGCCTACCCCTTCGGGGATATAGGCGTGATTTATGTATGTAGCAAGACCGGCTGTATCCGACTACAATGGGGAGTTGGCAAGTTATAAATTCCCAACACGAATTAAGAGGCAATTAAACGTGAAACAAAATAAGTACGTATAAGCCGCCTTACCTTGTTGCCCCGGCGAGAATAGCCTAGTATGGAAGGCTTCCGAATCAGGATCACACGGTAGACACTCACTTAATCACAATTCAGGTCTTAGAAGTTCAAAAGCACCATTCAAAATCAATTAATTACTACAATAGTTCGAGGAGACGTCTTGCAGCCATCACACAAAACGAATGCTAGCTAACACAATAGCAGTAGTGCTGTGCGCTTGCGCATTGATTGGTATATCGAGTGTTTTCAGTCGAGAATATCGATTCCCTAATCAACCACCCCAGGTCGACGGCTTGTGTGTTGTATTTTACACGCAAGTACAATTATTTTATTACACGAATGATCGCCACTCAAAACCGGTTGGGAATTCAATAATGGTGCGAATGCACGAAGGATACGCAAGCACGATACATACCGCCCACCAAAATACACAAAGTTGTATTTTTAAGACAACGGTGAAGGCGAAAATAACGTTACATGCAGAAGGCATGACTAACGGTAACTAAGTTGAAACCGATACATAAGCAAGCTTAATTAGTTTATATGTGTGACAAGATTTTACGAACAACAATACGATATAATCTAATGTAATGCATTTCCTAAACTATACAACTTACTTAACTAGTGAAGAAATTAACGTTCTAAATACTCTAGTCCGTTTGGTTTGGCAAAGGACACACCTTTGTCAACGGTCGTGTTAAAAAGGAACCATTTGGTAAACGTAATTTTGCGACGCGTATCACTCCATCGGGCCCACTATGTAAATCTTCTACTCGAGCTATAGGCCAGTGAAGAGGCGGGGATTCAGATTTGATAATAACAACGGAACCAATTTCCAGTGGTTTCGTATGCTTCGTCCATTTAGCGCGTTGAATTAACGACTGAAGATATTCATTTCTCCAACGTTTCCAAAAATCTTGCTGGAATCTTTGAATAAGTTTCCACCTGCTGAGGCGCGTTATATTTACGGAAGTGAGATCCTCATCAGGCACAGCTGTTAGCGGTTCCAATGTTAAAAAATGTCCCGGTGTGAGCACAGACATATCATCCGGACACGAACTAATATTGTAAAGGGGGCGCGAATTAAGCATAGCTTCAATTTGGACGAATAAGGTTATCAATTCATCCAGTGTTAAAGCTTGATTATTAATGACCCGATAAAGAGTAGATTTAGTAGCTTTTATTTGGATTTCCCAAACACCACCGAAGTTAGGGCTGGCCGGCGGGTTCCGCTTAAACTCTATGTCCTCACTATGACATGCCGTCTGCATGTATGAGACAAGTTCTCGCTGTGCACCAACGAAATTAGTGCCCTGATCTGAGTAAATCGTTTGAACTCGCCCGCGACGACCCACAAAACGTCTGAGGGCAGCTATGAACGACTCGGTTGTCATATCAGTAGCGACCTCGAGGTGTACTGCTTTTGTCGCAAAGCATACGAAGAGACAGAGGTAAGCTTTAGTAATCTTTGCGCCGCGATATTTACCCGATTTAATTCGAAAAGGACCTGCATAGTCCACGCCTACGATACTAAATGGTTTTACTTGATTCACCCGAACTGCAGGTAAATCACTCATAAACGTTTCAAGGGGAGTAGGATTCGTCTTAAAACATTGCAAGCATTTAGACACGCGATGTCGAATGGCACGCCTTGCAGACAAAATCCAAAATTGTTGCGTAACTAAATAGTGCAACGTGTTGATGCCGGGGTGACAATTTTCACGGTGAAAAGCGTCTATAATCATATAAGTTACTTGAGCCTTTTGAGGTAACAAGGCTGGATGTTTATGACTGAATTCTAGCCCGGACCGAGAAAGCCTACCGCCCACCCTGAGAACACCTAGGCTGTCAATGAAAGGCGAAAGCTTTCGCATAGGTTTTGAAAGAAGCTTTCCTTCTTTCAGCCTTGTGATGTCTTCGATAAAATACAGAGATTGAGTATGTTTCACTATCATCAATAACGCATTGTGAAGTTCTGTGCGATTAAGAGGTAAATCAGCACGACGATTCTGCTTCCAACGCAAATTATTGATGTAGCGAAGCCATAATCCTACGATACGTTGAATTTTGCGAATGGATGAATATCTAGACAATAAATAATCGATAGGATGTACGGTAATATCACTTCCAACCAGAGCCTGTACCCTTTCTTCCGCGCGAATCTCTTCCGCAGAAGGATCTGATATTGAACGAGGCCAAAGCTGCTCATCCTGAGAAAGCCAGCCAGGCCCCGCCCACCATAACGAATTATTAACAAGTTCAGCAGGAGACTGTCCTCGCGAAGCTATATCGGCCGAGTTATCTTGTGACATCACGTGACGCCAGTGTGCTCCCGGAACTGCATCCTGAATATGGCTGACACGGTTTGCTATGAACGTTTTCCAGCGCGACGAAGATGAACGTATCCAGGAAAGCGCGACTGTTGAATCCGACCACGCATATATGGCAGATATAGGAAAAAAAGATTTATAAATCTCACTAACAAACTTAAGTAAATCTGCAAGAAGCACACAACCACACAACTCGAGTCTTGGTAGGGAAACAATCTTAATAGGCGCAACCCTCGCCTTGGACAATACAAACGAAACTCTGATGTTGCCATGAACGTCACGAATCCGAAGGAAGACAACACCAGCATAACCACGTTGAGAACTGTCGGCAAAACCATGAAGTTCACACGATTGAACATTTGTCATTGAAATATAACGTGGAATTTTAAGATTTTGAAGACATTCTAGTTCCTCGGTGTAGCGACTCCATTGATGTTTGATATCTTCTGGGGGTTCGTCATCCCAAGAAACGCCAAGAACCCACAACTTCTGCACCAAGAATTTTGCAAAGAATGTTATGGGAGCTAAAAACCCACAGGGGTCGTAAATTCTTGCAAGTTCACTAAGAATTGTACGTTTAGTACAAACCCGTTCGATAGGCTCAACCTTGAATAGAAAATGATCCGGTTCGGGCTTCCACCCCAAACCAAGAATTTTAAGGGCATTCGATGGCTCGATATCCATTGAAACGTAATCGGTAAGGCAGTCTTCGGCAGGTAGATCCGCAAGCACCCTTGGATCATTACTGGCCCACTTACGAAGCTCCATATGTCCTCGTTTGAAAAGTTCAATGACTTCCAACTTGGTCTGAATAGCCTGATTAATATCGGAACAGCCAGTTACGATATCATCAATATAAACATCAGTGTTTAAGACGGATCGTCCGAGAGGAAGCTCGTCACCTTCGTCATCAGCGAGTTGTTTGATAGTACGACAAGCCTGGTAAGGCGATGAGGAAACGCCATATGTGACAGTGTTTAATCTATATTCTACGATTGATTGGGATGGATGAGACCTCCAAAAGATCCTTTGAAAATCCCTATGCTCATGATGTACTAAAATTTGCCGGTACATTTTACATACATCAGCTGAAAATACAATTGAATGTACACGGAACCTAAGAAGTATTTCTAAAATATTTGCTTGCAACTTTGGACCGATTAATAAGGCATCGTTTAGCGAATTTCCTGTGATAGGATCAAGATTTGACGCATCGAAGACGACGCGCAACTTTGTGCTGCTGCTTTCTGGACGCAAAACACAAAAATGAGGAATGTAATATTTACCATTCGGCAAATCCTTGGTGGGCACAAGAGACATATGACCACATTGCAAATATTCATTCATAAACTTCGAATATTGCTCTGCAAGACTCGGGTTAGCAGACAGTCTACGTTCTAATGAATAAAAACGCCTAAGAGCCGATTCTCGTGAACCTGGAAATGATGGTTCAGTGTCTTCTTTGAAGGGCAAGGCAACACTATAGCGTTTAGTTTCATCACGAGTAGTTGTTAGACGATAAATTTGCTCGCAACGTTCATCATCAGCGCTCAACTTCACAGTAGTCGGAGAATTGTCTAATTCCCAGAATTTCTTAACCTGCTGAAACAGATGGTCGTCTGTAACGAAGAATGAATTGATCTTATGGTCAGCATGACTATCATCAGCACTTCCGATGAGAAGCCAGCCGAACACAGAATTCAGTGCAGATGGTTGGTTGGTTCCTCCACTAACGCTTCCAGGTAAAAGAAGAGAAGGGAAGATTTGAGCTCCCAAGAGGATATCGATAGGACCTGGTTTGTCACAGTCTGGATCAGCAAGATTAAGACCTCGAATATGAAGCCAAGAAGATTTGTCGAGCCTTACGCTAGGCATGTTCCCGCAAATGTTAGGAATGGTTAATGCCTCCACATTGAAAGCTAACTGACCCTTGATTCCGATTTGGAGATGAACAGCTCCAGAAATATGAGCTGATGATTGACCTACACCACGAACCTGGCGTGAAATCATACGTTTATCAAGCCCAAGTATGTCTACTGCGCGTTCAGAAATGAAATGAGCTTGACTACCAGTGTCGATTACACAGCGAAATGGCTGGAAGAAGCCCGACGAATCACGAATATGTATAACGGCAGTAGACAGAAGAACAACTGAATTATCACCCACGCTAGTCAAAACACGAGCAGGTTCACTAGCTGTAGGTGTCTGCTCAGGAAGCTTTGGTACTTCTTCCTGATGCAGGAGAGTATGATGCCTTTGACGGCATTTCTGACATGAAAACATCGATTTACAGTCGCGAACACCGTGCGAAGGTCTCATACAGTTGAAACACAATCGTTTCTCCTTCGCGATGTCACGTCGCTCTTGAATGGATTTTGTTGAAAATGCCTTACAATGTAAAATTGAGTGAAACTCTGAACAGATAGGGCACTTAGCACCTATCCCTGAACTAGGGTTAGAAGATGCAGCTTTACTAACCGCTGGCCGGTTATCTGTTTTCTCTGAATTTGATAATAACGATGATGTAATTTTCTTATTCTTGATATTTGTCTTACACTCTCTATTGTAACTATTAGAATCAGTTTGAGAATCACGGTTGCCCGAAAAATGAACATCTCGCACAAGTGCGTCACATTGTGACTCTAAAAATTCTTTAAGTTGAATATAACTGGGTAGTTCCGGCGTAGGGTGTGCGTTCTCAAAGGCACAACGCGTTTTTGAATCTAATTTCGATAGCAAATGATAGCATAGGATGAAGTCCCAATGATCTGTAGGTAACTTAAGACTTTTTAAAATAACAAGATTTTCTTTGAAAAGATCTAAAACACGCCTAAATTCAGATGCGGAGTTTACTTTTAAATTTATATTCAACATCTCACGCCAGCACGTAAATGCGAGTTCCCGTTTGTCGCGATAACGAGCAACTAATGTGTTATATGCTTCATGGTAATATTCACCTTGACTTGGAAATGTTCGAATAAGCCCCAATGCGTCCCCAAATAAACTCGCTCGAAGATATTGCATCCGATCCGAGTCCGATAATGACTGATTTAGATGAATCATTGAATTAAACGCATCGAAAAACATATTGAATTCCTTTATACATCCCGAAAAACGCGGTAGATCAACTTTGGGAAGTCTCATCGAAGAAGCAGGTGAAATCGCGGGCGCAGCTAAAGGTTTCACGTCAGGGACAATTTTACGGTGCTTAGCTAGTACTTGGAAATGAACATCATCAAAATCGGAACGAACTTTATCTTCCTTTTCAACGTCCGAGTCCTCAACAATGCTCAAAATGTCCAAGTGTGCCTCCTCAAATTCATTCACAAGTTTGGGCATCGAAGAATAATGTACGATAAATTCATCTAAACGAGAAGCATCAAGATGAACCATTTGAGCGACTTCCAGAACCTTTCGCAATCGATTTAATGCTAGAGTACGTTTACGTCGTAAAACCGGCAAGTCTGCATATGTTAAACCAATGGGTTCAATAGATTTAGATTTACTCATTCGCTTCACTCGTTTTGTATTAAAAGCCATATTAAAAAACGATGTTAAAAAAAAAAATATTCGAAAAGGAAATTAAACAATTCGATAAATCGCCAAAGGAATCGATACCTCAAATGTCGATATCTTCACGGAACGATGTGATGCCCCAACACTAGAGAAGGTCGTGTCGCAACCGCCCAGAACTTTATTTTGCGGTACCCACAACTACGACTTATAAAATTTGTAAATAGTTAAGCAAATAATTTATTCTACCTACTATTTAAGTAGGCAGTTTTCACGATTTAAACTTTTGTTAAATACAAAGGTTATTCAATATAGATTTTAATTATTACTACAGTAATGAGTTAATACGGATTTGTGCGGAAAGGTCTCTTGAGTATTTATGTATGCGAGTTGTTTTTCTTTTCTATGATTACAAAGTTATTCACTACACATAAATAACTTAATTTTAACAAAAAAAAACAAAAACAATAATTGTTGTGCCGATAATATGTACGTGCGATTACATGTACAGAATAAAACGATTAATTTACATGCAATAACATCGTACGAAACAACAATTCTGAGTAGAAATTAAATTAAAGGTTTGAATTTTAGTAAGTAGAATATCTGATTGAATGGGCGTTATAAAGCAATAAGCAAACAACGAAATGCATTACCTAAGATAACTGTTCGGCTCATAATTAATGACCTGTAAGTATGTAACTTAGGCAAACGGACTTAGAATAAAATGTTTGTTATTTTCTTCACAAAATTCTTTTTCGAATAAAACTACATATGAAAAACAAAGCGAAATAATGTTTTCTACCGTGTTGTTCGTATATTTTGCACAAATATTCAATGACTAAAGTGATTTGAATCGATTAAACATTTACACCATACGGTCAAACACAAAGAATTTAACGATAAAAGAAATGTATGATTTTTTCCCGGGTTTCGGCACCAAAAACAATGTAGCAAGACCGGCTGTATCCGACTACAATGGGGAGTTGGCAAGTTATAAATTCCCAACACGAATTAAGAGGCAATTAAACGTGAAACAAAATAAGTACGTATAAGCCGCCTTACCTTGTTGCCCCGGCGAGAATAGCCTAGTATGGAAGGCTTCCGAATCAGGATCACACGGTAGACACTCACTTAATCACAATTCAGGTCTTAGAAGTTCAAAAGCACCATTCAAAATCAATTAATTACTACAATAGTTCGAGGAGACGTCTTGCAGCCATCACACAAAACGAATGCTAGCTAACACAATAGCAGTAGTGCTGTGCGCTTGCGCATTGATTGGTATATCGAGTGTTTTCAGTCGAGAATATCGATTCCCTAATCAACCACCCCAGGTCGACGGCTTGTGTGTTGTATTTTACACGCAAGTACAATTATTTTATTACACGAATGATCGCCACTCAAAACCGGTTGGGAATTCAATAATGGTGCGAATGCACGAAGGATACGCAAGCACGATACAATGTATGTATGTATGTTTTTTTGGTAAAGTCTTGAAGATTCAAATAAATATTTTGATATGTTATTATCAGTAACTTGTATTAAATTCTTATATTTAAGCTAATAGCTAAAATACAGCGGTTCCATGTCGTCCCAGAGAGACTCTTGTTTTTGTCTGTGCTACGGCCTACGATTTCGTAGCACGGGAGTTCCCCGTAGAGGATCGACGTCAAACCAACACACACACACAATATCCTTACGTGTTATTAGAAAAATAAAATAACTATTGTAGGAAATATGTCTATATGTCGGAGGGTCTTGTAAAACTATCTATTGATATAAAACTCGAAACTCGCATCAACATTCTTGGTAAAACACAACTCTACCAATTATTTTTGGTACAAATTATATTATTAGTAACAAAATGAGATTTTTTGCAGCATTATTATGTAAGTGAGACTTATGACAGTACTGAAGTTAATAAAAGAAACTTTGATTTTAATTTTAACATTATATAAATGTTAGAAAAATTAGTACAAAGATTTTGGTGGTTAGAAAAAGAATTTCGAAAAATTATGATCTTGAGGCGGAAATCGAACCCGCGTCCGCTGCTATCCGGGCAGGTGCCTGACCGCTCGGCCACCCAAGACACTAATTAACTTGCCGAAATTCTTCTAACCTTTACACTTCACGTTGTAAGCCAACGGGTACCCTCGCAATGTAGAAATAAATTTCAAACATTCCAAAGCAGATATTTTTACAAATACCGAAGAGAAATTCTTTCTCTAACCACTAAAATCTTTGTACAAATTTTTCTAACATTTATATAATGTTAAAATTAAAATCAAATAGTTTATAAAGCAAACGCAAGCTTAACCGAACGCACGGTATTTGTAAAAATATCTGCTTTGGAATGTTTGAAATTTATTTCTACATTAAGAGGGTACCTGTTGGCTTACAACGTGAAGTGTAAAGGTTAGAAGAATTTCGGCAAGTTAATTAGTGTCTTGGGTGGCCGAGCGGTCAGGCACCTGCCCGGATAGCAGCGGACGCGGGTTCGATTCCCGCCTCAAGATCATAATTTTTCGAAATTCTTTTTCTAACCACCAAAATCTTTGTATTAATAAAAGAAGTCGACATTTAGCTATGCTATGATTCACGTTAGAGTTGATAGTTTTTGGAACCTGCTCTATTTCAAGCAACATTTCCAATAATGTCCTGTTCAAAGGCGACATCTGTGTTCATTGACACTTATTTAGTTCTAAGCCGCGTAGAACAATAGCCACTTGGTCAGTGACTTGGACAAATTGCAGTACAACTGCTTATAATAGTGATGAACATATAATTATTCTCCGAACTGGCGACCGTACATACATACGTCAGACGTAGGAAAAAATGTGTACGGATTTGTCACGCGTGTCTTCACGAAGAAAAACTTAGAAATTGGTTTCCTGTCGGTGACGTCAAGAGACGTTTGTATTTTGGTGTGCCACTTGCATGAAAAGCTTTATAAATGTGGCACGTTTGCTTTGAGAACCATTATTCTAACGAATTTAGTACCGTAGTATGGAGTCCTACATACCTAATTCAAATAAGGTTCCCGCAAACTTATTCTTGCAATTAACTATGTCCTACTTAATTATTTTTTTTGTATAAGATATTTCGTCTGGTGACGGCAAAGCAGAATACAGTTGTCACCACCCCTTATCGTTCCCGCGGGTGTCATAAGTCATAACAAGGCGGCTGAGGGTAGAGACAACTATGAGTAATGGGCATGGTGCCCGTTCCTCTTATATCACTTAGCACTAATACTGCGACTTACGTGCCCCCGATAGATGGCAACAGGCTCGCCACCTATTACACTAATACGCCATGTATTACCTAACCTAATTAGCGAAAAGTGGGTATTAAAAATTGATCTCTGCCTACCTTTTCGGAGATACAGGCGTGATATATGTATGTAAATTAAACATGGTTGATTATGTTTAATTAGAGTAAAGTAATCCGTTTTGCGTTTCTATTTAGTGCACTGTTGCAGAGAGAGTGGCCGCCCTAAACCGCGTCATCCGCTGAAGTCATTTCGATAGGAAGTGAAAACAATATACAACAATACCCACAAATAATTTTGTGCTCACTTTAACCGTTAAGCCACTATTTTTATAGAACTTTGAACAGCTTAGGAAGAGGAAACTCACGTGGAATCGTGTAATTAAAACATTAAAGGCCCGGAAGGTATGTTGGAAATGTATGTCTACACTACAGTACTAAGAACAATGTAGACCTAGCCCGTTATAAATTATTAATTAATACAATTACAGACTTAAGAAACCAAAGCAATATTTATAGATCTAGTGCGGCATGGTGAATGCAATTGTCACCTTCCCGATATAAGGTGACTCTTTGAACCTTCTTTCTGAGCAAATGTATACAATAAAATATCGAACAGAATGCTCTTAATTTTCTACCAAACTACAGGACTTTTATACATTGAGTGACATATAAAACGCAATACAAGTGGCGGTCTTATCGCTTAAACCGATCTCATCCTTCTTCGTCTTCCTGCCCTTATCCCACCATCATCATCACCAGCCCTTAAATGTCCCCACTGCTGGGGCACGGGCCTCCACTATGGATGGAAGAATATAGGGAGAATGGGCCATAACCCACCACGCTGGCCCAGTGCGGGTTGGTGGGTACTAACTGCAGATGCAGCCAGGACCAACGGCCTAACGTGCCTTCCGAAGCATGGAGGACTCGAGATAATAAATTTTTGGTCACCCATCCAATGACTGGCCTTGGCGAAATTGCTTAGTTTACGCAATCGCAGGCCAAGCGCGCTGTGCCACTGCGCTAGCGAGCTCCTCATCCCGCTCCACTGAAAACTCAGAACAGTACTTTCAACGACAAAGACTTATTTGTGGATCAGGTGATTACTGTGACTCAGCGCAAAAAAATAATGATTGCAGCATAGCTGTTTGCGCGTTCGCAATTGTTTGCCCAATGTGGGTCAGTTCGTTTTGTCTCAAAGTCAAAATCCGTTTATTCATAAATGATTACGGTACTCTTATGCATGGTCAAGACGCTAGACATCGAAAGCCCGTGTGTCCAAGGGAAGATTAAGGAGTGCGCAGTATGCCTCAGTCTATGATAGGGCTCCTAACCCAGCCACTCGTCGATCAGCCAACGAAGCGCGGACCCCGACGCGATCAATATCAAAGCTGATACTAAACGCGCCTGAGCCCAACGCCACGCTAGCAAAACGGCACGCAAGTAGGCTGTAGAGAAACCCGTCATTGTCAAATATCAGTCTCAATTTAATTAGACAATTTGTGACAAGATAGCCTGCTCCTCTGTTAGGTGAAGCTCGATTTCATCTTCGGCCCTTATCGTCTCGTCACTTCAAGGGAGATGAAAGCCAAGAGCCCTGTCTAGCATAAAAAAGCAATCGGCTGACATAAAAAAACCCATTGAGCTAAATGCATACATACTTACATAAATCACGTACGTACATACATATCCCCGTAGGGGTAGGCAGAGGTGAACTATCACTCACTTTTCGCCAATTAAGTTAGGACCCATTTAACGAGCCTATTGCCATATTTCTAGGTGGCATGAGAGGAATGCTGCTGCCCATTACTGTCTTTACACTTAGTCGCCTTGTACGACACCCACGGGAGAGATGGAGAAACTCGGAAATACGCCACAACATTGTCGGTTGTCACCTTCGATCAGCCTTCCGACGCCCACGACAGCTCGTCAGGGAAGCGTTTTAGTGCCTCCTTAATTTTATTTACATCCTGTAAGGTATTTCATGTTCGCTATTTATAGTTCGGCCATGTGGTGACGGCAGAGTAGAATACAATAGTCACCACCCCAAATCTCTCCCGTGGGTGTCGTACAAGGCGACTAAGGATAAATCAGTGATAAGGAATGGGCAGTAGCGTTCCTCTTATGCCTACCACCTAGCAAAGTACTGCGACTTTTGTGCCCAATAAATGGCAATAGGCTCGCCATTACATGGGACCTAGCATAATTGGCGAAGCGTGGGTGCTAGTTCACCTCTGCCTACCCCTTCGGGTATATATGCGTGAATTATGTATGTATGTATTTATAGTTCGGAAAACCTCTAAAGGCAGCGTGCAAGCTATATGCCGTGTGTCGAAGGCTCGCTTCCTTTCCTCGCCGCTTTATAAATTATCATTGTTACCAATTTAACGATTTTGGATTTAAAAAAGACAAGACGTAGAATAGTTTATGGCGCTGCGTGCTGGTGATATTCGTGTGAAATGAGAAAAATAGCGGTCCGGATATTGTGTTTCAGAGTTTTGCACCCGGGCAAAGATTCGTATCATTTTCTGATCACAAGAAATTTTACAGACTACTTTAGGCCGTGACGTAGACTTTTAGTCTCAGACCTAATTAGATTAGACCTGAGCGGTCTTCAGTCTTCTATGCTGGCCTGGGAGCGAACAAATAACGTAGAATAGGCGAGCCCCGACTCATCCCATGGGTGTCGTAAAAGTCGACTAAGGGAGATTGCCCGGTGTAGACCACCTTAATCTTAACATAAGCACCTTGTGGCACCCGAATAGTGGAGGGTAAACCACCAACAAGAGCATACCCAAAGAGGGCCAAAACCTTGAGCAGTATGGATTGGAATTATATCATTTCCATCACTCTCTCCGTTAATCGATCTCTCGACATGGTCCGTGCCGTCTCTTTTCTATACATCCATTCATCACTTGCACCTTTACGGTGTGATGGATGAAATGAATCAAAAGGGAGTGGATGGCTTGATGACGTCTGACCGATAAAAATGGAAGAGGAAGCATACTGCGCCGACCGCAGATACACTGGGAACAGGGCAGGGAGGAGAAGAAAACAGAATAATTGTATTCTGTTCTGCCGCCACCACACGACATTCTGCAATGTTTGGCTTAATCACTTTAATCTGCAGTTTTTTTATGCCAATAAGCAATGTGTCGCCTCTAACGACCCCGTATACCTAAAAAGACTAAAAACCGATTTCTCAAAATAGTTCCTCGTCATTAATTAATCGTTATTTACTCACTCGAGTCGCACGACCTCACGACTGCGATCTTCCGGTTAAACTTAACTCGATCATTTCCTCTGATTCAGTTAATTATTCGCAAACGTGATGTAGGCAGTGGGCTGGGTGATTTATGTTCTGCACGGCTATTATAGTAAATATATAGCAAATGTCACGGGAACAATATGTATGAGACAGCTTCTTCATACAGCGAGACACAAGATGTAAACAAGCTTGATGTGTCGTTTAAATGTGTCAATAAAAATAGGCGAGAATTATGTATGTATGTAAAAATGTATAATATCTATTTTTTTTTTCAATAAAGTTTTGGTTTTCTTAAATGATAGAGGTATATAGCTATGCATGGAAGAATAAAGTGAGAATGGGCCTTAACCGGTATGGTACGGTAATCAGTTCTTGCCTTTTCTGTAAAAGTGCTTTTTCGAGTTAACCCTGTTTAGATCTAGCTGTGCGGCTTCCAAATTTCTTCCTAAACTATGTTTTTATTTTTGATTTGCCATGCCCTTACAAGGTTTGATGTTTTGATTCCTAATTTATATTTTATCACCTACCTGCAAACATGGTATAGCAATAAATATTTTGACAAAGAAAAATGTGGTCAGAAAAGTTTTAAAATTTATAGTCTCGATGCGGGAAACTGATTATTCGAAATTTTTCCAACCACGATTTTCTTTGTCATAGAAACTTATTCTAACATTTTGACAATTTTCAAATAAAAACTAAAATAATAAATGGTTTGAGTTTGACAATCAAGTGTCACTATAGCATAGCGTCCGTTACATAAGAGCGCATCCAGCGCGGGCGCAGACAGTGCGGCGCGCGCGGTCGTCGGCCCCCTGCCCTTGACACAGATCGGCGCACGCGCGAATTCCCACACGCGGAACTGTGTCAGCGAACCTGATTTATCATCTCAATTTGCTTGCTTGGTTGCTGCTTTACTTGAATTTGTAGACTTATTAAATTTTGTGCCCAATCCCTTGTTTAATGATAAAACAGATAATATGATAGAGAAAAGAATGGAGAAATTGAGGAATTAAGTGACACCCTTGGGGTACCCAAATAACGGCAGAGACACCTTCAATAACAGCAGAGAGTTTGTAAAAGGCAAGCGCCCGACTGTAAAACCTAAGCCAAAAGTCTCTCGCATTGGTCCTTTCCATCACTCTTCTATACATTAATTCATCACTAGTACCTTTAAGGTGTGATGGATTACATGAATTAAAACGGATTGGGTGACTTGATGACATCTGACCAATATGAATGGAAGAGGCGACCCCAGACTATCTGGGAACAGGAGGAGTAGGAAGATAATGATATAAAATCAATGTAATCGTAAAACCGAATAAATAATTTCAATGTAATCGTAAAACCGAATAAATAATTTTCATCACTTTCAATAAAATGCGAAACAACTAAATGTGCGCTATTGACTTATTGTTTCAAAATAACATTTATTATCCTGTGATAATAAATATCACATAATTGAACTTCGAACTATTGAACATTATCTTGCGTTAGCTGTTTATTTGATAAGGATCCCACTGGACCAGATGTTTCGAAAGGTCTAGATTTCAAAACAGGCTCGTTACCGACTTCCTCCAATAATGTAATGGAAGATGATGTGGCAACGGAGCTATGGATGATTGCCGGCAATGCCGATCCGGTCAATTTTCTATTTAAGACGTCGTTGCCCCCTCTAATTCTGGAGGCATTGGTATACTTTTTAAGCCATTGATGTATAAGTAGTCTTTAAGTCGGGCTTTGCCGATATTGGGATAGGTATCAACTTGCTAAGATTCTTACACTACTTTGACTATATCCAATCCCATTAAATGTTCTCGTGCATGCCCGTCTGTTTCGGATATTCTGGATCTGGTCCTTTTTAACCGCCGGAAAACCGAAGGAGGTTACTTAATTCGTACCCGTATGTTTTTTTTAATAGGATTGCAACTGTATAATGAAAAGTCTGCCTAAATAATGTAATATTGGTTCTATTTTCACGACTATAAAATATTGGATCAATTCTATCTTCTTCCTGCCCTGTTCCCAGTCTATCTGGGGTCGGCGCAGTATGTTTCCTCTTCCATTCATATCGGTCAGACGTCATCAAGCCATCCACTCCCTTTTGATTCATATCATCCAACCCACCGTAAAGGTGCTAGTGATGAATGAATGTATAGAAAAGAGACGGAACGGACCATGTCGAGAGACCCAAGAACGGAGAGAGTGATTAGAATGACAACATTCCAATCCATACTGCTTAAGGTTTTGGCTTAGGTTTTACAGCCGGCCGCCTGCCTGACACCAACCCTCTTTGGGTATGATGTTGTTGATGGTTTGCCCTCAACCAATCGGGTGCCTAAAGGTGCTTATTGGTCTACACTGGGCAATCTCCCTTAGTCGACTTTTACGCCACCCATGGGATGAGTTGGGACTGGCCTATTCTACGTTATTTGTTCGCTCCCAGACCAGCATAGAAGGCCAAGGAAAAAATCAAATCTTTCTATATTTTTAAATATATGTTTATTTTAATATTGACACTGTATTAAGGGGCACTGTGGACAAGACGAACATACTACACAATACGGTTATTTAATTTCTATCATTTCAACATAACAACATATTGGCGACCTCACATTTGGCACATTATTATCGATATTCTATATTTGGTTGTGGTAGTGCCAATTCGGTAGAATTCTTCTTCGTATTGGTTCTATTCTAGTAAGTATCCATAATATTATCTAGTATCTATCTTGACCACCTTGCATTAATCCGTGGCATATCGGCAGTCATCCCCAGGCAGTTCAATCATAGTAATGTAATAATTTAAATGCCACCATACCCGAATACACTTTTTGCACCTCAGTAAGAAGGTCACTTACCTCACCACCATCGGTGCAACACAGTACGTAACCTTGCCAATAGAAATTGTGTCAAGTTGGTGACTGACACGGTTCCGAATTGGACAACGGTGGTTAAATTTGCTAAAAGTGTCGTGGACGTTGCTAAATACTTAAGTAATGATCGATAATTTTTTGTTTATTTATTGCATTATTACTTTTACAACTTTCAATGTCCCCACTGCTGGAAAACGTTCCTTCCTTTCCTATCCTACTTTTCGTCAAGTTAAATTTGGCGTGCGAATTGAGGTGTTCAAAACTAACATTATAAAGTTTAGATGTTTTGTCACTTTGCAACGCAACTAGCAACGCAAATTCTCCTTTCTCATCTGTTTATGAAGTTTGTTAAATATATGAAACTTCCGAAACGATTTGAAATTTAATTGTTCAAAATGTAATGCTAGTGAAACATTTTCAAAAATACCTCTGCTTATCTAGAGGTTCTGTACTGGAACGTGAAACTAGAGCGGCCTTTATGTTGACAAAAATCTGAACGGGCAGACTAGGGAGTCGGCTTTTGACATGATCATCTTCCAGCGCTATTCAACAACTCACCCTCCTCTCTGAGATATTCGTTCAGGAACGCTAAGAGCTCTCTTATCAACTCAGGGTGAGTTGTCTGTGAAATTTGTTCAGGACTGCTAAGACCGTTGGTTTCTGACAATGTTGCCGTCTGTAATCTGACAAGATATTTTGGTGTTGCCTGAGTGGAAGAGTGTTATTTCTGACAAGGAATTCTTATGTTGCCGTGTGTTGTTGCAGGCGGGCGTCCATGATGTCGCCGCGTCAACTCATGCGCAACTCGAACATGACGCAGAAGTGGCAGCGGCGCGAGATCTCCAACTTCGAGTACCTGATGTTCCTCAACACGATCGCGGGTGAGTGCGCAATCATTTCAGCTCACCACAGACCGCTTGGAAGTCTTACAACATTGCTTCCATAATGAGAGTATTCTGAAAGTTAATGTAACTGCAGTAGAGCGTTGCGGTCGGTTAACTTGAAGGAAATGTTGACATTTATATCGTACTAGCTTTTAGCCGCGGCTTTAATTTTATTATGATGAACTTTTTTATGTAGCTTTCATTAGTGAAAGAATTTTTAAATTCGGTTTAGTGGTTTACGCGTGGAAGCGTAACAAACAAACCAACTCACTTTTGTATTTATATTATCGTTAGGATGGTAAATGTGCCTAAAGCTGGAATACTGCCTTAGTGGGGCAATCTCGTAAATAAAATTGTTTCCTGCCCTGGATGTACTTATCGCTTTAGGTATACCCAGCCCAGGTTCATTATATAATCAAAGAAACAGCTGTATTTTTTTTTAAATCTTAAATGTCACTTACTTGAAAGTCCTTTGAAATAAATATTTAATAGTCGACGTTTGATATGACCTTTCCTTGTCTGACAGACTGTGCTGCGAACATGTTATGACATAGTTTCGTCACTGGAAAGCACTTCAAAAAGTTCAGAATCGACCACGCAAGCGGGTAGAGCTCGCTCAATTGATACCAAAATGTCACAACACAAAGTCGCCTTAAAACATTTTCTGTTCTAAATTCATGACGTTAAGACATATTTCTGGAAGAAAATGATGATAATACGAATTCGTGTCAGGTCTCTTTTATATTTGAAAGTCGTGCTGTCTGTCGCCTTATTCATTAACATGTGTTAGAGCTATCTATGTAAGTAAAGTCATCATCTAGTGAAATTATCAAACATGTCTAGACTTAAACCATAATACCTAAGGTGCAAGGCTTATAATCGAACGAGGCTAGTGTTATTGCGGTAATGTTATATGACGCTTTTGTATGTAGCTACATAGAGCATACAAGACATGTAAATTGAATATAATTGAAAGCAAACCCCAGTGTAAAATGGCACACAGTACCATTTACTCAATTAGCAAATTATTAAAAGGCAATAGGGGGCGTGCCTATTACCATCTATTTGGCACGTGGTAGCGTATCAGGAACCCTACTGTCCATTCTAGATCATAATAGCCTATAGCCGCCTTGTACGACATCTTGGTGACATTATTATTTTGCTCTGCCGTCACCATACCGCACTATGGTTACTCATAGGAGGCAGAATGGACTGTAACCAGGGTTGGTGGGTTTTAACGAAGGACCAACTATTTTCCGACCGAACCCCGAACGAAATCCCTAACGTTCATGGCGCATTGATAAGATTGTGGATTATACAAATTCAATTCTAAGGATAAATCAGCGATGAGGAATGGGCAACAGCGTTCCTCTTATATCACCTTGCAATAGTACTGCGAATTTTGTGCCCGATAAATGGCATTAGGCTTGCCACCTATTACATGGGACCTAACATAATTGGCGAAACGTGGGTGCTAGTTCACCTCTGCCTACCCCTTCGGGGATATAGGCGTGATTTATGTATGTATGTATGTATGTACAAATTCAATATTGCCCAAATCTCTTATGAGGGTGTCGTACAGGGCAACTAAGGGTTACAACAGGGTTTAACAGTAATAGGGAATAAGCACCAGCGTTCCTCTTACTCCACCTAGCAATGTACTAGGATTTCCGTGCCCGATATATGGCCATAGGGTCGCTAGGCTATCACATGGGATTTAAACATAATTGGCGAAACGTGGGTGTTTACTCGCCTCTGCCTAACCTTACGGGGGATATAGGCGTGATTTATGTATGTATGTATTTGTCCAATATTTGACTGTCAATCCGAGTGCCATGTGGTGACGGCAGAGAAGATGCAGCAGATGAGTCGAATTTAACCAAAACCAACACGCAATAATTACTATCCGATAACTTGTGGTTGCCCGCGGCTTTGCTCGCGTTAATGTCGGTTATTTTATTATATAGCCTATATATAGCCTTCCCCGATAGATGGACTATCCAACACAAAAATATTTTTTCAATTTGAGTCAGTAGTTCCGGAGATTAGCGCGTTTAACCAACCAAACAAACAAACAAACTCTTCAGCTTTATAATATTAAGTATACATACACCCTTCTCGGTGTTATCTGAAAAGGGTGTATCTATACTAATTAACTCGATTAACTTGGGTCAATGGCATTAAGATAACGCTCAATTAATTAGTACCTAAAACAATGGTTCACGTGTTCGTCCCACCACATTCACCTAAATATAGGAAACGAGTTTCGCGATTAGCATACAATGCCTGCGCGCGCGCATCGCGGAGCTAAAGCGGGGAATTCACTGGACGGGCATGCCCGTCGGACATGCCCGCACGGACCTTGTTTGTATACGCCAGACTGACTGTGACGGCCCTACACTAGGCAAATATCGCCTAATTTTATTAGGCGGCTCATAGTAGCGGCCGTGTGATACCGGCAGAGTAGAATAGCATCACCCCATATCTGCCAATTCCAATGGGTGTCGTAGAAGGCGACTAATTGATCAGCAAAGGCGTAGTGATCAGCTTATACTCCGTCCACCAATCCGCATTAGGCAAGCGTGTTGGACTACTGCCTAAACCTCCTTCGTTGACAAGGAAAGGCCTTGTGTCCCAGCAATGGGTCGAATTATAAAGAAGGTTGTTATGAAAGAAGGGAGGTCCGGTGGGCATGCCCGCGGGCATGTCCGTGTAGTGAATTCCCCGCTTAGCGATTAGCTCTTCATTTGGTCCGCGGGAACAATGCAAATGCGTTAATTAGCCAATCAGCTCGTAATCGACGACACGATGACGGATCGACCAGTTTTTGCGACGGATTCAGTGTTGCATCCCGTTTTGCAAATGCCGTGTGCACAAGTATCAAGTAATTTGAATGTTTATATCAAATTACTTGTTCGACAATTGTTTCTTTGCGTCAGCGTAATGTAATTATAATATAATTTGCGAATATATTGTTCTTCAACTGTACATACATACATACAAATCAATTAGAGTAGCAACGTGTTAAAGTGACCGATTTTATAGTTATCGAATAACACTGAAGTCATGAAATCAAATACGTGAACGCCCGAATTATAAGTTCTAACTAGAGACATAGTTAGGCCTACCAGGGGCTTAGTCTAGTTACCAAGCCATCGCTGTTATTTTTAGCTAAGTAACAAAAACACTAGGCGACAAAATCTTCTAAGTCGTGATTAAAATTAAATACCTATTTATTGCTACTTTCTACCATTACATAATTATCACTACTTTAAAAATAATACGATCTATATTACCTATATCTTAGGTTTAGATGTTACCTTTATTCTATACTGAAAAACCAAAACTACTTTGCGAGTGATCAAGTAAAAGTTGTTGTGAAAATTCAAGACACGTGTCATTATATGGTGTGATAGCGGTGGTGGTGCCAGAGAACTATGCCACACCACAACCACTACAACTGCTCTCTCATCTCTCTCTCAGATAAGGCGACAGAAGATTATCAATCAAATCAGACCGGGCAGCAGTAGGACCCATCTAGGATAGCAAAACAGCACCGGCCCATTTAAATATTGGAAAGTATCAGAAACTGCTGTCGGGACTAAAACAGTGATGAGGAAAAGGCAACTGCGTCCTTGTTATCACCTAGCAATATACTGCGATTTACTTGTCCGATAGATAGCAATAGGCTCCTGTTACATGGGACCTGACAAAGTTAGCGAAATGTGACAGTGAATATCCGTCATATCTTCCACGTCAATCTTGCCCATCTTCCTCTAAAGATATTTCGCTTTGATTTGTAGGTATAACATTCCATCTATTTCAAGGTCAAAGATTTCTAATCTAACTCTATAGTCATCAGGAAAATCTGCATCCTATAATTAATCAAGCAACCAATAATGACGGGATAATAATACGTTACGTCTTGTTATTATTTCATAAGAAAATGCGTTCATACCTCTTCAGTGCCTCCATGGCTTTCCGCGCCAGCATGTCACCCGTTACTGGGAACACCGTTGTCATGGAGACGCCACGTGGCAACCATCTGTTCTGCTTCCGAGCACCAGAATAGAAGCACCCCTTGAAGACTTGTTTCACAGAACGACTTGGAGATAGTGGCTCTTAGAAATAGACACTGCAAAGAATGCACGCACGAGACAAAAGCCGCGACATAATGGCTCTTTCACCGGCGTCCTAAACACTTTCCATTTTCGCAACGTGCAGTCCGCGAATTTCACGGATTTATTGTCCGCACCATTCGATTGGTGCGACTGCGAAAGTTGGCAAGCGTTTGACGAATGACTCCGATCAACGGGTGGCGGGAAAAGCAGACGCGGTCACGTGACGACAACAATAGCTGTCTGTGATGCTGCATCGGACCGCGCCAGATAATGCGGCCCGCTAGCACACTGTACACAACGCGACGGCCAAATATTATCGCCAAAGGTCAAACTGTGTACAGACTTCTTCTAACTCATGATCGCCTGGTACTGGGTGTTGGTTTCGTTTGAGCCTAAATTGCTGTAATTAATCAACTAGAGCTCTGTTTGTTGATTTGACGTTCAAAGTTTAGTTCACGAGGTAGGTATTTTAATTGTTCGATAAACACGCTATTCCAATTAATTAGACTGATCAAACGAATGTTGGCAAACATCACTAAACTAGTATTGTCAGCTGTTAATTTATATTCGATATTATTCCAATATAAATTTGGTATTGGCCCTTTATAATAGAGAGTTTTACCACAAAATAAAACTTACCTATTATTTTTTATTCAATATCCGGAATCCATCTTGAGTCAAGCACCTGTCTTTCTGCCTTTAAGTCAGCGTTTCCGGTTCCTTTCCCACAGTGGCGCCACCTAAAGTGGCCGTTTGGTACTACTCACTTAATGCGCGCGCACCGGATTTAGACTTGTCATTATAACACTCATGATGCACCAGGTAGACCTTACCTGGATTCCGGATATTGAATAAAAAATAATAGGTAAGTTTTATTTTGTGGTAAAACTCTCTATTATTTGTTTAGTATCAATATCCGGAATCCATCTTGAGTGATGTGTTTGTTATCTCCTGGTGCCAAAATCTTAGTTTATTGACGCTATAATGTGTTAAATAGGACTAATATAAAAATTAGTAATAATTCTGAACTTGCGTAATACATTTATTTTCATATGTTTTATTTAAATAGTACATAATTTGTGTTAATTAACAAAGTAGGTAATGATTTTATTAATTAACTGGATCAAAGTAATTAGATAATAATATTGATTGTGTAATATTGCTGGTATTTTGATCAATTAATTCTCTCTGGTAATACGTTCGGAATGTGTGTACAGTTTTCCAATTACCTGTAGCTAAAATTTTTTCAATCGGATAATTTTCTACCCAATTTAAAGAAGCTACTGCGGAACATACTGACCCAGGACTAGCCTCTATTTTAGCATCTTTCAAAAGGGATTTCACCCAGCCTCCAATCACAGCCCGACTTGCGGCTTTAGCGTTACCGCGGGCTGTTATAAACAAGTTACTGATATTTTGTCTTCGCCCTAAAGACAATTGTAACAATTTTCTGACCCAAAAAACTACATTTAATTGTTTTTTAGGGTGTTCTCGAAGCTTCCAACCTGATTGACGGTGATTTGCGTTGTCAGTTTTGGAACCGAAAGCCGGCCACAGGGTAATACTAGAATTTTCATCAATCAGACTACTGTCGTCAATGCGTAGCAGAGTTAGATCGTGAACCCTACGACCTGAAGTTAACAATAATAAGGTAGCACAATGTCTAGAAACTTGGAATAGATTGTTTTCATCTAGTTTGTACGTACTCAAATACTCCAGTAACAATTTTGGATCCCATATTGGCGGCTTTATAGGTCTAGTGCGGGCAACCGAAATTGCTTTTAATATATGTTTTATGAAGAAATTTGATGAGAGGTCTACATTAGAATTTAAATGAGTAAATGTTGAAATTACAGATTTGTGCACTAAAATTGTTTTATATGCTAAGCCTTCGTCGCAATGTAGATGAGCTAGGTAACGAGCCACTTGATTAGCATTAGGTTGTGTAAAGCTTATAGAATGTAACTCACACCACTTTCTTCATCTGGTCCATGCTGGTTTGTAGGTTCTCATTGTGGAAGGACGCCAGCTTGACATTAGTAGGTTCTGTTCCTGATTAGACCATTCTGTCAACATACCTTCCCACTCGAAATCAACCACGCTTCTAAGCGGAGATGTTGAATCTCCGGCGGATGCATTCCTGTTCGTGTGTCTAGTAGGACTTTTGGTAAATCTGGAATCAGGTAAGGGGGTTTTAGAGCTCGACCCTGTACATCTACTTGCCAAAATACTTTGTTCCATTTCGGCGCAACGAGGATGTACTGTCCGCTGGCTTCGTTCAGGTGACTGAGAACTCTGGGAATCAGATTCGGAGGTGGGAACAACCATGCGAGACTGTAGTGCCACTGGTGACAAAACGCGTTGTGACATTGTGCCTGTTGATCTCTCACATCCATTGACACATACTGAGGCACTACATGGGCCGTGTCTGAAGCAAACAGGTCCATTTGTGGTATTCCCCACATCTGAAAAATTTTTGATGTTGCTTTCGTAGTGAGATGCCACTCGGGACATATCTTCTGGCGAGATAGAGCGTCCACTTCGGCGTTGAATCTCCCTGGAAAATACTGACCCTGAAGATGCACGTTTAGTTTGTCTAAAATGGCAAGAAGTTCTCGGGTTTGATCTAAGAGTTTCTGTGATTTCGTACCCCCTTCTTTGTTGATGTAGGATACTACCGTACGGTTGTCTGTTTGTAGGAGTATATGCGCATTTTTTAGGAGCTGTTGTTGCTGATATATAGCTGCGTACACGGCAAACATTTCTTTTCTGTTGGCGTGCCACGACATCTGTTTTTGGGTCCACGTGCCTGAAATGAATAGGTCGTTGATCTGAGCTCCCCAGCCGATGTCGGAAGCGTCTGTTGTCAAGAGGTGTGTCGGAGCATCCGTGTGGATCGGCATGTTCGCTCCTATTGAATGTTGCCACCATTCCAAATCGTATCGAACCGGTAGCGGAATGCTCAATTGGCGGTAAGGATGACTCTTTGACAATTGTCGACTGTACACTTGTAGTGTTCGACAGTGTAGACGGCCTCGTTTTGTGACAAATGTGGCAAAGTTTAGTCTCCCCATCAGTGTTTGATATTGTTTTAGGGAGAACTTGCCTTTTTTGAGTTGTTCTTGAAGTGCTTTGCGTAGCGATAGGCACTTCGACTCCGACAGGGACATTGAGTTGTGTTTTGTGTCCCAAGTTATGCCGAGGAACTCGAGGCATTGTGTCGGAGTCAGAACAGACTTTTCGTAATTCAATTTCCAGCCCAGTAACGCCATGGTATTGATCGTGATGGCTATATCTTCGCGCAGTTGTTGTATAGACTGGTTCGTAATTAGAAAATCGTCCAAGTAGACGACACATTTGATACCACGACTTCTCAGTAGGTCGGCTACCCAATTGGTTATAGTGGCGAAGGTTCTCGGGGCCGATGCGAGTCCGAATGGTAAGCACGTCATCTGAAGCAGTTGGTGGCGATTCAGATCGTGATGATAATTGAGTCTTAGAAATCTCCGATGCTGCTGCGCAATGGGTACGTGAAATTTTTGCCTGGCTCAAGTCTATTTTTGCCATCCAGTCTTGGCGTTGTAAAAACGTCGGTACTCGGAAATGGTTGAACAGTTTGAATGGCTTTGTGATAACGAATTTGTTCAACTGTTTTAGGTTGAAGATTGGGCGATGACTGCCGTCTGGTTTCGGTACCAGAAAGAACGTAGATAGGTAACTGGGACTGTGAGCTACTGATTCGAGAATCCCTGATTCTAACATATTCTGAATTTGAGTGGTCATTTGAGGAGTAGTTTTGGTTCTGTAACACCGCATTATCGTGGAGTTTGGAAAAATCAATGGCGGCTTTAGTTTGAACGGAATACGCACTCCTGCTAGCAATCGGCAAATTTGTTTTGGAGCACCCAAATTGCTCCAAACACATTGAAATTGTTTTAGACAGCCGCCATGAAATATCTGATAGTCATTCACGACGTTTATTTTTGAAGGAATTATTATGTCTGAAATTTTGTTTTCCTTTGAGTTTACCATTGCCCAATTTTTGTTGGTTTTTTCTATTGGTAGGTCGCGGCGCGTGCCTTTTTGTATTATTTGTTTGATGAAATAAATTATCATCAATCTTTTTACTAGTTGTGGGTTTTTGATTCTGATAAAAATTTTCTCGTGTTCGCAATCGAGATGTGTGTTGTAAAGAGGTAGTTAATTTATCTGCACCCCCAATTTTGTGGAGGTAATTTTGAACCAAATCATCATCAAAAAGAGTTTCTGCACTAGGGGGCATTTTATACAAAATCTCCCTATGATATTCCTCTGGTATCTGACGTAGTAGTAAGTCTCTTCTTAAAGTTATAAAATCCGTACGCCTACCACACACTATTTGCAACAAATCATTGGTTACTTTACTATAAGTACTTTCTTTCGAAAACAACGATTCGATTTTATCAAACAATGTATTAGGTGACAAAGTCTGATTACCATCGCTCGCCCAATCTACTAAAGCCTGTAACGATTTATGTAATTCTTCTTTTTGCGAAAGTAAAGCATTTGTTAAACCAGCAAATGACCTTTCTAACAAATAGGAACGAGGGTCTTCCCGTAATGCCGCCGCCTCAAAACGTTTTAATGAATCATTCACACTTAATTCCACGAAACCGGGGGTAGTCAGATATTTCTTCTGGGCATCAGCAAAACGGACTGAATACCAATCGTCACATTTAAACCGTTGCAATGCTATTAATTTTTTGACATAATTTTCATTAGCACGTGCATAAAGCGGTTCTTTAACAGTGGTACTAGGTTCTGACAAATTTAATTGACTAACGTGCATTTGCGGTTGCTGCATCGCGATTCCGCTAGGTCGGCGTAAGTTAAAGTCATTTGACCCAACTGACACGGGAGGATGTTCCTCTTGACCGGAATTGACAGTTTCGTTATTTTTTGAAATCAAATTTGTCAAAAGGGCAACTTGTTGTGACAAGAATTCAAAATGGGCATAACTCACCGTATCGTCGACTTTCCTTGCCTTAAATCTCCGCGGACGCTACTGCAATCGCTATCCGAATCACTACTATCGGAGCTCGATGATAGAGAACGGTTACGTTTTCGCGGGGTACCGATATCTTTATTTAAACCATCTCCACTAACGTTATCCATTTTAATTTAATTTTTTGAAAGGAACTTGGACTTAAATGATTAAATTATATTAAAAAAAAAAAATTAATCAAAATTAAAAGATTTTTAACGTTTTTTGCAAGTGAGCTGACTTGTGAATGGCGCGAAAAACGACGCTATAATGACAAGTCTAAATCCGGTGCGCGCGCATTAAGTGAGTAGTACCAAACGGCCACTTTAGGTGGCGCCACTGTGGGAAAGGAACCGGAAACGCTGACTTAAAGGCAGAAAGACAGGTGCTTGACTCAAGATGGATTCCGGATATTGATACTAAACAAATAATACACTTTCAATGGGATTAAATTTGATTAAATTATACTCCTGTTGCTAGAATCGAATAGTAATTATAACAAACCATTTCCATAGCATAACTACCAAGGTGAATAATGTCAAGGAGGTGCTGAAGGATTTATTGAGTAACCGTTTCACAATGCGCATCGGGGTCAGCGATCGCCACACCAAGAATTTAACCGCCAAAAGGAAACAGTCCTAAAATGTATTATAAATATGACCTAACACAGGCCTTAGAGATGCCTTTTAATATTCAACGATATAACGATAACTGATTAACGACCAATGCAGAGTGACGATTAAGAAACTATAACGCGAAATATAACATTCCAACATGTCGTCCATCTTCTCGTATTTACAGTCTCTCAGCACAAAGCATCAACTGTTTGTTACATCGCCTTATCTCAAAGTTTATCCTTATTCTGCATTCTTATATCTTTTTACATTTAAAGAAACAAGAAAAATACCACAAGGTTACGACAGAGCAGAATATATCGGCACTCTCCCCTAACTCTCGTACAAACAACAACACCTAATTTCAAAAAGTTCTGACACACAATATTTTCTACATAAATAAAATTAAACTAAACTCAGTACCTACTCTGTTTTAAAGTAAAAAGTGTCAGTAATCATTTATGAATTTTATTTACGTTTCGTTATTAACTTGAAAACAAAGCTCAACAGGCCCGATCTAGAATCTAAGCTGGAGTAACCAAGACCTTTCAAAATTAGATAGATAAACAACGTACATTGCACAAGAAAACACAAAAATACAGTGAATAAGAAATTTAACAAATAGCACAATTGGCGGCCTTATTGCTACACAAGAATTTCTTTCAGACAACCATGCGAGGAATTATATAAGGCGGGACAGAACTGTGTGTGTGCAAAGCGGGCATTTTTAAATTATAACTCAAACGTAATGTTACTGTTTACGCAGGACGAACGTACAACGACTTGAACCAGTACCCGGTGTTCCCGTGGGTGCTCACCAACTACGAGAGCGAAGAGTTGGACCTCAGCCAGCCGTCCAATTACAGGGATCTGTCCAAGGTAAATGAGAACTGCACACTTTGTATTCTGGTTCCAGCAAATTTACGGACATCCCTAAAATCTTTACCAAATCCTAAAACAGAACTACAGGAAACATACCTACTGCACCAAACCTAAATGATTTAGGAGTGAGGTATGTAGAAGTGTCGTTCCCTATCTCTATCGCGCGGGTATCCAACAAGGTGACTGTATGAACCTTCTTTTTTCGGAGCGGTCTAAAGCTTTGGTCTCGTGATCGTAACGCACAACGCCGCGGTGTACGGTATGTGGCGTCGGACACAATCATCGTATCAAAAACTACTGGAGTGATCTCTTGTTCCGTCACATTATGCGTCTGCGGCAAAGAGCAAACCGCATACCATATACCCCAGCGTTGTGCGTTACGATCAAGAGAGCAAAGCTTAACCGTGCCGTGTGATTTGCCGTGGGGCAAGGACCAGCTAGGAGCCAGCGAGCGGGCTGCGGCTTAAGCCATTATCCCCGAGGGAGCGGAGAGTAGGGGGAGGGAACCTGATGGCGGGTCGACGAGATAGTATCCGGGTGAAGTGATCAAGCGCGTAGATGGTACCGCGCGATCTGCCGTGACCATAAAAGATGTGTCCAAGTGGCTTTTCTATTCGAACGCATAGAATACAAAAGTATGAAACTGACGTTTTGTTTTCGCTGTAGGTGATACGTCAGTTTAGTACATTTGTTTTCTATGCGTTCGAATTTATTGGCCACTTGGCTAGGGCCACATACATATATACATACATAAATCACGCCTATATCCCCGAAGGGGTAGGCAGAGGTGAACTAGCTAGGGCCACAGTTTGCAAATAGCTGATGTGCGTGTGTGTGTACCCCTTAGCCCATCGGCGCGCTGAACCCGAGCCGGCGCGCGTTCTTCGAGGAGCGGTACAACACGTGGGAACACGAGTCCACGCCGCCCTTCCACTACGGCACGCACTACTCCACGGGCGCCTTCGTGCTCAACTGGCTCGTCAGAATTGTAAGTAGCCTCCCTTGCAAGCGAACTAGGACCCGTAGCCAAGTGGCAATCGTTTCATACCGATAACGTGTCGAAGTTCGTCACGACCGGCCATATTACTTTTGTATCTACAGCGTCTTAGCTTGCGCTACCAACTTATGGAACTACTAAAGACGATTTTGGTCACGTGATTTCACTACGACTTACGTCAAATCCTATACATTTTGCTTTAACGTACTTCGTTATCTATGTCGGTATGTTACTTTGTCTAGGCATCGGTCAAATATCTGCTCGTTGAAAGTGTTTATGAGAAGCTCGATAGCCCATCAGTGGCTCAGCGCGCTAAGCATGTTCGCTAAAGCATGGTGACCAAGAAGAAATTGGACGGGTGCCCAAAAAATTCATCTCGAGTTCCTCCGTTCTTCAGAAGCAACGTTAAGCCATTTATCCCGGCTGCATATACAGTCGTTAATACCAACCAACTGGGCCTGCGTGGTGGGCTATGGTCCATTCTTCTTATATTATTTCAGCTAAAGAAGATAAGTTTTAAATTATGTAAATATTCAGGCTGTTTGTAATTGTTTGAGTGATATTATACCGTTTACATTCATAACGTTATCGCTGTTATCAACAAATTGACTAGACGACATTTGGGAGAGAACGTGATACAAGGTAAAGTTGACGTTTTGTTCTGAAGTAACAGAAAAATTACCTATATTTATAAAGCTCATTATATCTTTAGAAATATTGATACTATTTCAATTACCCATCCCATAGAAAAGTAAAAATATTTTGTACAAAATTATTATAATCCAACACTTGAGTACAATGAAACGCGAGCAAAGGCATTAAATTTAGAAATAAAATGTATCACCCATTAAACAGCCCCTAATGCACACCTTTGTTTTAAGTTTCCATTTATTCCGCGTAAATAACTGTCTGCATCCGAAAGCGAGTGGAGTGCTCTCGCGCCGATGCCGTCAACATGATTTATTTCGCTCAAAAGTGATTTGCTCGCGTGCGGTACCAGGCGTCCAGATTTGTCAGGATATTAACCTGTCAGACGCAGTAGTACAGTCCATTTACTGCATAAACTTTATGAAGTCTGCAACTGTCCCCAACCGCCTATCCTATACCCGCCAATACAGAAACGCCACTCAAAGTTTGAGTCCTGCTTAACAGTTAAGTATTGTCAAAATTGACGTATTTCCATACGAATTCTGACAGGTATTGTCCACTTAACTATTTAAGCAGTGCTCAAAATTTGAGTAGCGTTTCTGTATTGGGGGGTTAGACATGTAATGAGTCTTCTCTACAGTAGTGCCCTCACATGATGGTATCTGAAATGTGTCACAAAGAAAATAAAGTCAGAAATTTTTCAAAAAATTATTTGTCCTATGCGAGAGAAAAACTCGCGTCCCGCGTTTTATGGCCGATCGTCTGCCTGACACCAAACATTCTTAAAGGGAACAACAACAAATGCTGTAAATTATTTAAATGTTGTGTAAAGAAGCAGTGAAAATTGTATTCCGCTTGGTCATAACCTTGCGACGCACAATTTTCCCTTCATCCTAAAAGACAATAATTTAATTCTACTGAAAAATGAATCTGGCAACCCTGAGCGTATGCCACCACTTAATTCGACGCTACGTTTACCGAAGTAATTGGAAAATGTCTGCTTTTTGGTTTAATTTGAAAAGTCCATTAGGAGGCGATTTTAAACATTAATTGTGAAGTATGGACGCACAAATTGAAATAATTTCGCGAGTTCGTCTTTAATAGAGCACAGACGAGGCAGCTTGTGTCCAATAAAAAGAATTAAGCTTAATAAATAAATAAAAATAAAGAGTATTCTATTTCAGACGCCGGGAACCCATAAAGTTAGTAAAGGCCTAAAAACTTAGTAGGTGCTCTATTTTTAAAAGGGGCAATGTTGTTTGTTCTTAACATAAGAGTCAATAAATGGACAATATTGACTATCTCATTGTGGATTTTATATGGCTATTGTAACAACCCCACACCATACAGCGTTTCTATCGGACAAATGTCAATTTTTGAAAACTACTGTTATATTTGACACGTCGGCCGCCATGTTGTTTCCTCTGTAACGTCAGTGTCATACATTTATATTCTATTAGTTCGAATACATTGACCACTTGTCTAGAAGGGCGGGCGTTACAAGATATTCATGCTCCGTTGCTAAAACAACCACTTACAGCATGTAACTGCCAAGTGTTACTAAGTCTACCTCAAATTTTTTTCAAGACCATAATTTTTCGAACTTTTTCTAACCACCAAAATCTTTGTACAAATTTTTCTAACATTTATATAATGTTGAAATTTAAATCGAACAGTACCTCATAATTACTCACACCAATACCCAGCTACACTTGAATCGAATTGACATTACAATCAGCTCAGTAATTTGGGCCCGGTCCAAGCAGACGCATAAACATCCGTGACGTCTTCTGTTTATGTTTCTCTCCGAAAACACAACGTGCCGAATCTATTTTGGTTTTGATAACGGGCGCGGTGGTTAATGGGCACGTAGACAGACAGTTGTGACGGTGCCACAAACTTGCTTTGTTGAACTGTTCATCAACTTCCTAGAAGTCTATACAAGTGGCCAATCTATTCGAATTTCGAACTAATAGAGTATAAATGTCAAATGTTGACAGCTTCTCTTACATTTGACACGACGATCGCCATGTAATACGTCTTTATCACGTCAGTTTCATACGTTTGTATTCTATTCGTTTGAATTGATTAGCCACTTGTATAGTTGGGCTGATGGATTAAACGTAGTGTATTATATACTCTTTGGATGGATTACTGATAAAACACCATGGGGACCGTGTCAAACGTAAGAGTAGTTTGCAACAATTGACATCGTAACGATGAATGAATGTATAGAAAAAGGAGTGACTGGGATGACAATATACCAATCCATACTGCTCAAGGTTTTGCCGTAGGTTTTACAGCCAGCACGAGAGACTTTATTAGAGATTACCTACCCGAACATGGACAACATGACATAGTTAGGGCCTGTTTCACAATCGACAAGTAAGTTCGAAGTACCTTACTTTATAGTTCAATTGACATATATTTCATATTACAACTGTCAAATGATCTGCGAAGTAAGCTACTTAGAACTTACTTTTCGATTGTGAAACAGGCCCTTAATATGTCATGTTGTCTACTACTCAATACTCAATGGCTTACGGCATGCATTTCCTCATTGCAAAGTAGGTAAGAACCCTGCGTGTCAAATTTTTATCGTGTTTACTTTTCTTGAGAATTTCAAAGTGCGTGTATCCGTAATGAAAATTACACGCATAAATCACGTTATTATTTTTGGTCAACCACTTTCCAATCCACGAGAAATGTTTCCTGTGAATCAAAATGTCAACTGCACCGACGCGCAATCTGAGCAGTAAATAAAAGTGGCGTGCTAGTGTCCCAAGCACGAACTTTTCAAAGTTTCGTACCGTAATCGTATCGAGAAAGCACTTAATGAATATTGAACGGTTTCATGGATCATCCTCATATTACACAGTAACAGTTTCAATTTCTCTTTAAAGCAAACCTTCATGCCATACGTCAAAAAACAAAAGAGTCACGGAACGCGTTCAACAACTAAACAACTATTTATTATTATCAAGAAATTTATTTTTATCAGCTCTATAAGTTGATTTTATTGTTAATTAAAAGATTTAATACATATTAAATGTGTGTTTAATAATATTAATATCAATTTAATATAATAAATAACTACTTAAGAAATATAACTTTTGATTTATAATTTATATTGTTTAGGTTTTAGAGTGCTTTCTCGATACGATTGCGATTCGTTACTTCGAAAAGTTCTTACTTAGGGCACTGAACTGTGAATAAAAGTGGTGTGTTCCGTACTTAACGCTATATCCGGCGATGCCGGCGTGAGTGGAGAGCTTTTAACTTTTTTACCTTTTCCGCGAGGTGTCGCGGCGGAGTGTCGCCGCGCGCGCATCTGCCGTCGCGCGTCGCGACCTCTACTCCGATTGTTTTGACGTAGAGAACGTTTGACGTGTGCTTAGGATTATTTGCTATTTTTAGGGTTACGTAGTCGAAGGGTAAAACGGGACCCTACTACTAAGATTAAGGAGGTAGACAGTAGATACTTCCGCCTATAAAAAAGAAAGTTTTAATTTCAATGATAACCTCCGACAATTTTTATTTTCCAGGAACCCATGACGACGATGTTCCTGGCGCTGCAGGGTGGCAAGTTCGACCATCCCAACAGGTTGTTCACCTCAATCGCGCTCTCCTGGAAGAACTGTCAGCGGGACACCTCTGATGTCAAGGTACGGATACATACATACATAATTCACGCCTATATCCGCGAAGGGGTAGGCAGAGGTGAACTAGCACCCGCGCTTCGCCAATTATGCTAGGTCCCATGTAATAGGTGGCGAGCCTATTGCCATTTATCGGGCACAAAAGTCGGAGTACTTTGCTAGGTGGTAGGTATAATGGGAACGCTGCTGCCCATTCCTCATCACTGATTTATCCTTAGTCGCCTTGTACGACACTCACGGGAGGATTTGGGGTGGTGACAATTGTATTCTACTCTGCCGTCACCACACGGCCTTATACGGATATTCTGACTTTTTTTTAAATATAAATGCGAAAGTGAATTTTGTTTGTTTGTTACGCTTACACGCATAAACCAATAACCTGATTATAAACATTCTATCGCCGATGGAAAGCTACTTTATAAGCGAGTAAAATAAGCTGTATTTTCTTTATTATTTGAGTAACCCAAGGTATCAATAATTTATCTATAAAAATAAATTTGCCAGGTCTACACCGGGCAATCTTCCTTAGTAGTACTCCCTTCCCGTAGTACGTCTAACTAGCCTTCTTCAGCCAACATAGCTTTCGTGTCTTCACATAACATTACCAAACCACATAACATTCCAAGTCTGTTACTCCGCAGTCTCTCGGTCACTGGCGTTACTTTCAAAGGACGCAGTTTTTAGCAATAGTTTATTGCAAATTGATTTTGGGCTATGGGATATTCACCATTATTAACAGTCGGTGCAAGTGCCCTTTGTTCTTGTGACCGCGGGGGATTTTCGCAAGCAGCCAATGATTCGTATCGGGGCCATTCCGCTTCGCTTCGGACTGTACCCTACTTAGTAATTATTCTGAATTAATTTTATGCAATTTTACAGATAAGGTAAGAGCGGCGGCCCTATCCTATTGGAAGTGTGGGCCAGAAAATGTTACGCATGTCGTTATTTTTAAAATTCTCTTCACATTATCTAAGGCAACGGGATTAACCGTTTCAGCCAAACTGCAAGAAAGTCCTTGCTTGGTAACATTTTATTTTTATATGAATTCAAATTCAATATTTATTTGCATAAAACATGGTACAATGGAGATGTTACAATTCACAATAAAATAAGGTCATGATCAACATGTTTTGCTGAATATTCAGCATGCAAAATATAATTTTTAAAATAATAAATGTCCATTTAATTAATTGTTATTAAATTATAAATTATGTCAATATTAATAAAATTCAAAATTATAAATTACAAAGTTACATTGATAAGGCATTTCATGTCAATGTTTTAAATTAATACAATAAATAAAATAAAAAATGTCAGTAAATATAATAAATTATGTCCTACTAACTAATTTATATAAGTTTTTACAAAAATTCTTTAATGGAATAAAAACATTTTTCTACAAGCCATTGTCTCAGTTTACTTTTAAATTTATTAAATTGTAACTCTCTTAAGCTTTTTGGTATTTTATTATATATTTGTATAGCCATAAATGAACTATTCTCGTGATGAATCTCGTCTATGAATCGAAACCATAGGTTTTCTAAAAACAATTAAACACCATCAACATAAATTCTTCAGATACTCATTTAAATTCTAAGCCCCGTATACAGAAACGCTGCCCAAATTTTGAGCACTGCTTTTAAAGTTAAGTGTACCTGTCAGAATTTGTATGGAAAAACGTCAATTTTGACAATATGTACTTATATGTTAAGCAGGACTCAAACTTTGAGTAGGTTTCTGTATTCGGGGGTAGGTCAATAATTTATAAAAACCAACAAAAAGTACATTATCACAATCACATTTATTTTTTTACAGGAACTGATCCCGGAACTGTTCTTCCTGCCGGAGATGCTGGTGAACAGCTCCGGCTACCGGCTGAACATCCCCGAGTCCCCCTCCGGGGACGTGATCCTGCCCCCGTGGGCCTCCTCCCCCGAGGAGTTCGTCAGGATCAACCGCATGGCCCTGGAGTCGGAGTTCGTCAGCTGCCAGCTGCACCAGTGGATAGACCTCATATTTGGATACAAGCAGAGAGGTGAGCTTATTTTGTGTCTTATTTCTTTCTCCCTGCGGTAGCGGCAGAGCAGTTGTTGTCCTCACCCCCATCCTCTCGCGGTTGTCTTACGAGGCGACTAAGGGTTAAGCCAGCAATGAGGAATGGGCAGCAGCGTTCCTCTTATGCCACCTAGCAATGTACTGCGAGTTCCTTGCCCAATAAATAGCAATTTATAATTTATCTTGGGATTTGAGTCATATCCACTTTCTTCTTTGGTTTTATGAAATCGGTTTAAGTACGCAAATCACATCTCATCACCAGCCTTTTAATGTCCCCACTGCTGGGGAACAGGCCTATAGATACAGCCAGAACCAACGGTTTAACGTGCCTTCCGAAGCGCGGAGGAACTCGAGATTATAAATTTTTGGTCACCCATCCAATGACCGGCCTTAACGAACATTGCTTAGTTGACGTAATCGCAGACCGAGCGCGCTATGCCACTGCGCTAGCGAGGCCCTCAAAATACAGAAACTCGGGTAACTAGTAGTGCGCGATCTGTTACTAACGCATTGCTAACTGGTTAGTGACTAGTCGCGTCGTGTGCGAACCACTATCTATGGCAATGTATGGGCGGGCGGACATGCTCAAGAAACTCGTTAGTAAATTGAGTTTGTGATTGGTTCCTTTTGAGTAGCTCCGTGTGCAGAGGGGCGGGTAGTACACCACTTTCATGGCCGACCCGCCGACCGTATTCCGTGCCTACAGGTGCGCCCCGTGTTCTGACGTACCTGTCGTGGGAGCTCGTTGATTTTTACCAAGCGACATCGCATCGCAGTTTTGTTAACAAGCCCTAATTCCGACCTCTACTTATGTATGTACGGTGAACAGCACATCAGATTACCTAAAACTATCAAATTTCTTCAATCTATTGTCAACCTTAAATTTTTGGTATAAGGCACAAAGTCGATTGAGACTGTACGTGTGTATGCCCAAGTGCGATTGGTGCATTCAAGTAATGCATTGCATGCATGCAGACGGATGACCCGGATGATGGTGATGACGAAGTAATGCGTTGCAGGGCCGGAGGCGGTGCGCGCGACCAACGTGTTCTACTACCTGACGTACGAGGGCGGCGTGCGGCCGGAGCAGCTCGGCGAGGGCGTGGCGCGCACCGCCATCGAGGACCAGGTCCGCAGCTTCGGCCAGACGCCGGCGCAGCTGCTCAGCGAGCCCCACCCGCCGAGGGCCTCGTCCCTGCACCTCGCGCCGCTCATGTTCGCCGCGGCGCCCGACGACGTGTGCCTCCGCCTCAAGCTGCCGTCCAACGCGGCGGTGGTGCACGTCTCCGCCAACACGTACCCGCAGCTCGCGATGCCGGCCGCTGTCACCGTGCGTACTCCCACACGTGCACTGCCACTGCTCTGACATACGCGTGTGTATGTATAAAGGCGAGATTCCACCAGCGTGCTGAACTGTGCGGCACAGAGTATATAAGACCAAACAAATAATTCTGTGGTGGAATCCCGCCTTAACGTGTGCACCTGAATGTATGTATAAGTACGCGTGCACGTATACGCATGAATGCACGTGCACGTACGCATGTGTGTATATACTTGCTAAACCCGATTAGCGTACACACACACTTAGGGCCGATTTCACCATCCCTCATAGAAACTGAATTTAATAAAACTTGGTTTTGATTAATGCAAACTATGTAGCGGAACTCAGTTTAGACCATAAACCGAGTTCAACTTCAACTGATCGCGTTTAATTCTGCGGTGAAATCGGTCCTAACTAACATACAAGCTCAGGTGAACTGCTTGCTAGATGACTTGTCAACGTTCGACGCATTGGGAGACGTCGTGGGTTCGATTCCTATATGTTTGAAATATGGCACTATTTTAATTAATTGGATGGATTTGTCGAATTAAATTTCAATGTTGAGTAATAATCCCCTATGGATGAAATAATAAAGGGAGAATGGGCCATAATCCTGCGGATTGGTGGGTATTAACGACTACAAGAGCAGCCGGGACCGGCGGCTTAGCGTGCCTTCGAAAGCATGGATCATGTCGACCGGCCGAACGCGCTATGCCACTGCTCTAGCAAGCTCCTCTTGAAAGCGAATCTCCTTCCGCCTCATTCCAATAGTATTTAGGTTCGAGTAGTGTGAGAGTCGAGTACCAGGGTCATATGATGCGGTTGCAGGTGAGCGCGGCGCGCGCGTTCGCGGCGCACCGCTGGGTGGGCGGCGGCTGCGCCCACGCCGCGGCCAGACACGACCACGCGCCGCCGCCGCCGCACCCGCTCGTCATGGACCCCGTCTGGGGTGAGTGCTATGCTTTGTTACATAGATACCGAGTACATCAGGGGGTCGCAGAGCGAGATACCGTCGTCGTTATGTAGCAATACTGAGGCCCTTCTCATTCTCCGGCGTGTACCGGTCGACCGGCGCTTCATACGAATTATGAAGCTACGCAACCGGCCGCACGCGGAACAAACGAAAGCTACTACGAAGCTTCATGCAAATTATGAAGGTAGCGTTCGCACGCAACCGGCGACACGCCGAATAATGAAAACCTGCCACTACAAAATGGTACATTTATTACCAATGGGCGGTAAAACAAAGAATGTCTCGAATCGCAAGTATTTGAAATATGCCTTTATGCTTTCTTTTTTGTCGCCCGAGGTGAGTGCACAGTTTTATATCACCCCCGTGCCCAGGAAGTAGAATTTTCCGTACGCGTAGCAAGCGAAAAATGCCGCAATCGATGGCCACCGTGTATACGGTGGCTGAGCTTCAACTAGGCGTCTGGCCCGCAGCGGCGGACGTAAGTGTATGTGTATACTGTGGAAGTAAGCTACAGCGTGTGCCCTGTGCAGCGGCGGGCGGCAGCGCGGCGTCGCGCCGGCAGCTGGGCGACAACTTCTCGCAGCGCGTGCGCGCGCGCAGCGGCTGCTTCGTGACC